>PVIA01004625.1:0-133253 GCA_004024845.1 Tonatia bakeri
CACTCTGAGAGTTCGCCCCTGTCAGGTAAAACCGTGGCCAATATATAACATCTTTGGAACCCAGAAAGTCTCCAGCATTTGGTGTCTCGCTCTCTGAATACAACACTACCACCTAAACTGATTTTCCTTTGTCTGTTACTTCCGTACAAAAGCATTGCTCTTTATTAAGATGCCCTATAAGCCCCGAGTTCTAACCACCCCTTTAAGTTACTCATCACTGAGTTTGTGCTGTTTTTCTATTGTTAATCTGTTTTTTATCAGTTTAATTCCGAGGGCCCAATCCTGGTGAAGGTTTTTTTTCACCTCTCCTACACTCACAAGATAATATTAAGCTTAAAAAAGAGGATACAAATGTGTTTGTTCTAGTAGATATAATCTTTTTCCTTTGTCTTCTTTGTTCACTTTGTTCACTTTGAAAATACAGAATATAATTACCTTCATTTTCCTCCCTAGAATTCATAGCAGTAACAGTCATATTTTTCCAGTCTTTTTGCCTGTTGTAAATTGTATTACTGTCCTCAAATTATTTATGAATTATATGTACCCCTCCTGTTGCCATGTGATTTTTCTGGACACACCCCTCACGGGGCAACCTGACTTGTTTTGTGGGTTAAAAGCAATGTTCTCCTTCCTAGCTGATGCTTTAGGAACTCCACTTTTCCTTCCCCCGCCACGAAACCAGCTTCTCTCCCACAGACACTTTTGCTTCCATTTAAATCTCAGAATAAAGAAGATGTAGAGAGCTGAGCCCTGAAGCTGAGCTGACATGAGCAAGAAATACAGAATATAATTACCTATATTTCCATCATCTTTAGGATTTCCATCATCTTTGGGATAAGGAATGTAGTTTATTACTGTAGCATCACCTACCTGTGTACTTCCTTTCTAAAGCATTATCTGTGATACATGTAAAATCTTCTATTGAACTTTCCATCCCACCTTTTCTGCTTTGGGATTCACTTTTCCTCTTGTTGAAATAGTTCTCTCCGTGAGAGTCTGTGATTACTGAACTTTCTGAGTCGTTGCATGCCTACAGGTGTCTTTATCTGACCTTAGCATTGGAATAATAGTCTCAGGGGCATAGAATTTTACATTTAACATTATTTCATTTCACCCTTTTGAGGGTTTTATTCCATTGTCTTTTGGCATCTGTTGTTCCATATGAGGAAGTCTGGTATCAATCTGATTCTTGTTTTTTGGTGAATAATCTATTCTCCCTTTTTGGTAGCTTTTAATATTTCCCTTTCTTGTTCTCAGGTGTGGCTATGAGTTTTAAAGTCTATTTTATGTGTTCAGAAAAGAAGGAGGTTTCGGCATCTGTTCCACCTGCCATCTTGACCCAGAACTTGGCTCCTGCCTTACTAAATGAGCAAATTTGTTTTGACGACATGTACTCATCGTTTTGAATTACCCATTTTTGTATAATGTTGCAAAAGCCTGATCCCCCTAAGACATCTGAAGAAATTTATAGATTTGAATTTACTCTAGGTGCCATCAATAGTAACAACTTAAGGACCACTCACAAGTTTTCTCGTGTTTCGAGCGCTGTTAAGGACCACTTGCGAGTTTTCTAGTGTTTCATGCTCCTCAATCCACAAGCAAAAATGAAGTATAAACAGTTTCTGCTAGCAGAAGAGTCTCACAAACAATGGGAAGACAAAGAAACAATTCCCAAATGAAAGGAAAGGAGGAAGCCTCAGAAAGATGTTAAATGAAATGGAGGCAACTCAACTATCAGATATTGAGTTCAAAGCAATGATTGTCAGGAAGCTCAGTGAGCTCACAGTGAGCCACCAGAAACTACAGGGAAGCTACAATGAGCTCACTGAAAACTACATCAACATAAAAAAGGAAATAGAAACTATCAACAAAGGCCAAGAGGAAACGAAGAACAGTTTCTGCTATTAGGGACGAGAGACTGGATAACGGATGACAATAATGAAGGTTTTCCAGAACCAGAGACAAATCTGTCCAGCCCTTCCCCTGGGGGTGCAAGGAGAGCACCTCGTAAAGATCCACCCAAGAGGTTGTCAGGTGATACGAAGCAGCATGAACCTACGTGTATTCCAGCGAGTGGAAAGAAAAACTTTCCTACGAGAGCCTGCAGAGTTGTTGCCGCCCATGGAAAAAGGAACGAATCTAGATACTTATGTAAATTTTGTTTGGTCCCTCTTCATAGAGGAAAATGTTTTACACAGTACCATATGTTAAAAAAGTATTAGGAACTTGAATTGTTTAATTGTTTTTGTAAATAAAAATGTTATAATTATTGAAAAACAACACCTAAAGTTCATTATGATCTGTAGTTATGATGATTTAAATAATGTGCAGTTTCCCCAAAACGTGCAATCCCTGGCTTATGTCTTAGAGATTTCTATGTAGTATGCAATGTGTTAATAAACGTCTGGTTTTGGGGTTTTGTTTTTTGGGGGTTTTCAAGTGTTTATTGTTGTTGTTGTTGTTATTTTTGTCTTCTTTTAGAGATTTCCCCCTCACCCTCTTCTTTCAGGCTATCAGTTGCCTTTTTATTCTAATGCCCATATACACATCCATAGCAGTCTTCTGCATGTTGCTTGGCCTCTCACTGCTCACCAGCCACCTCGGAATGGTTCCTCCTCCTTTGTTGTGCAGAACAATTGTGCTCTCTCTAGCCCCTGCCTCCAAACTCAGCTTGCGGCTTCACTTTGAAAACCTACAGGATTATTCACATGCTCTAGTACACAATGGGATATCTTTTCTGGCTCCTTCATTTTCTTACACCAGTTCAGCAAGCAGAAAGAAATGATATAAAAATGTATTCCCTCATTGATATAAACCATGCTACTGTATTAGTGAGACTTGTGTTTGACTCCTAATAATAAAGCACCAAATACACAGACTGAATCTAATAAAAGCTTTTTTATTCCACATAAATAAACCTCACGGGTAAGCTATTTGGGGTTAGTATTGTGGCTCCTCAGTCATCAGGGACCCAGGTACTTTCTAGTTTTCTGTTTTGCTTTCCTTAACATAAGTCTTTCAAACTCAATGTCCCTTTATGGTCACAAGATAGCTGCTACATCTCCAGTCATCACAACCACATTCCAGCAGGACAAAAAGGAGGGTAAGTAGGGCAAAAAGTGTGCTTTCCACTTGAGTCAACCCCCTTTAGGAGACATTCCCAAACACCTCACCTCTTCCACTTATATTTGTTTGGCTATCTCTAGATACAAGGGAAATATTTTGTTGTCTGAAATAAATTGAATATATTGTCTTTAGGCCATTACTTTTGGTTGCTCCACAGTGTACATTAGCTTACTTTCTAGTTCTTAATTATATTCTAGTGAAATAGGATAGGTCTTAATTTTTTTTAAGATTTTACTTATTTATTTTTAGAAAGAGGGGAAGAGAGGGAGAAAGAAGAGAGGGAGAGAAACATCAGCGTGTGAGAGAAACACTGATAGCTTGCCTCTCATATGCACCCCAACCAGGGGCTGCACCCACAACTGTGGCATGTGTCCTGACCCAGAATCAAGATGGCAACCTTTTGCTTTGCAGATGATACCCAACCAACTGAGCCACACCTGTCAGGGCTATGTCTTATTTTTTAAAATAAATATAAATGTTTTGATTTTCATGACATTTGGCTCCTTTCAAAGATCAAATCAATAGCAATAGCTATAAAAATAAATAAAAAACACTAACTATACTAAACTTGCAGTACCATCTAGGGAACACTGTAGAACTGCCAATATTAACTCACACAATTGTCAGTTAATTTAGTTCCAGGTTTGTTGAGTGGCTTCAGTGTTGGCTGGGCACCAGCTAACTGTGTGGACACAGAGACCAGTCAAGATGATCCTGTCCTTGAGGAATTCCAGTTTCAAAGACTCGCATGTGCCTGGAGGCAAGAGAAAGCCACCAAATAGTTCTACTCAAAGGACAGATGGGATCTCATCTTTATCTCTAGAAGATAGCTCAGACAGTGTGCGGAATAAACTGGAGAAGAGGCTTGAGGGAGGGGATTTCATTCTAGAGGCAAAGTATTGTTCTGCATTGCTGTGCCTTTGCTGTCCGAAGCACATCCACCTCACATTCTGCACCATGTGCCTGGCCTAACCTCAAATCCTCATCCCTACCTTGAGGTTTTCTCACCTCAAACTTTCAATTCTGTGTCTACCTCCCTGGAAGTCCTAGAACAGTCAAGGGGCTTTCTGGGGTCAAGAGTCTATGCTGTCTTCATTTATTCATTTTTCACACATTTCCTGAGCTTGTACTATGCTCTGGGCTCTGTGCTATGGGCTGGGATGGCAGGTGGATCAGACTCAACTTTTACCCTCAAAGCAGGGACAAATTATTTTTGCTTCTCTTTATGCTTAACAGTATTAAGAATCTTGAGCTAATTTTGGCTGGAGAAGGGGGATAGGGCAGAAGGGCAGAGCAAGAATCGGAACAAAAATGAGCAGTCTTGGCTCAGAGCACTGGAATCAAGAGGCCGCATCTGTCTTCAGGGCCGAGTACTAGTTTCCCCTAACCCCAGGCTGCCCCCTCCCCTTCCTTTCCCCCTTCTTCCTCCTCCTGTCTCCTCTCAGTCAAGCCTGGCTTCCATTCAAACTTGCCGGAAATCCCCTACCCAATTTCCAGCTTTGGAAACAATGAATCTCTGGAGACTATTCCCATTGTCCTTGGAACTGGAACAATGAGAGAGTGGAGCCTCCTCTCTGGTTTCAGGCGACATCCCTGCTCCCAGCCTTTCCCCCAAAGTAAAAGCTTCCTCAACTCTCCAATCACTGTCCCCATCTGTATAGAGGCAGGAAGTTGTGGAAGATAGAAGAAAAAGCACTTTCTATTAACTGGTCCTGGAACCTCAAGACAGCTCCAGCCCCTTAAGTGTTACCTGAGGTCTGTCCTGTCTTAGCTAGAACTAAGAAGCAATCTCTCCACCAGACTACAGTCGGGTACTTACGTGTGCTGGGGGTTGACAAGCAAGCTCAGGGCTTGATTCCCAAATTTTCTAAATCTCTTTTTTTGCCTTAGTTTCCCCTGCCATCGAGGTGAGAAGACCAGAAACCATTCAAAAGGGACTGGAGGTCTCATTGTTGTTTTTTTTCCTCACTGCCCAGCTCCTTTTCCACTCCCAACTCTGACCCCAGGAGACCCCTGTTCCCTTTCTTACCCAGTACTGCCAAAAGGGTTGTTAGATGGGGGAGGGGGTGTAGGCAGGGCTTTTCTTGCACCATCCTGGCGCCTGACTAGATCGGGTTACTGGAGGCAGTCTGGATTTGAATGTGCAAATAAACAGAAGTCGCTTTGATCCACGAGGCGAAAGGGAGGGGAGGAAAGCTGAGTGCCCTGGTCAGAGAAATGCGGGCAGGGTACTTGAAAGAGGGTTTGGGGATCTGGAGCATGAGTGTGTCCTTATTCCTTTGACTGGACCGAAACCCATTTAAAAAAAAAAAAAAAAACATCCAGAAAGAGGCAGGGACCCACTCCAAGGCATTTCAGACTCCCACTGGGAACCAAATATTCCACTGCCTTTATTCCTGTCACCAGGAGGGGAGTGGGTAGCTTGGAGTCTACCCTCCCCTAACGTTCTCCCACCTTTGGGATGTCTGAGGTGCCACTAGGGAGAAAGAGAAGGAATGGAGCTACGCATTGTGTGTGGTTCACCAAGGTTCAGGGTGGGGCGGTAGGTTGGGAAGGGGTAGGGCCTATTGTCTCCCTGGGCACCAATCCACAGCCACAGGCAGGCTTGGAGAGGGAGAGACAAAGGAGGGAATGGGAGAGCACAAAGGGAGTGAGGAATGAAATGGTAAGTAAAGGCAAACAAAAGTGAACCGGGGGAGACAAAAGCTGGGAACAATATTCCCCAGGCAATAGGCTCGGGAACAATAGGGACACTGACAGCCCCACAAAGACACCAGTGTCTCCAAGTAGACGTTATCTCAGGCAGTGGTTGGCAGCCCCGCTCAGGCTGCAGCTATTTTCAGTGCCGCTTTTGTGCCATGCTGAACAATATTCCTTGCATGGCTGCTGATAGAAAGATGAGAAGGTTTCTGTTTGATTCTCCTCTTCCTTCCCTCCCCCTCCCCGCTTTCCAACCCCCACCAGCTCCAGGCATTCTGAGCTCAAGTCACTGGCCTGGTTAAGAGTGTATGTGTCTGTGTGTGCATGTGTGTCTGTTGGGAGGGGACCAAAGGACTAAGCAGGGAGTGTCTCTATCAGGCCTTTTAGTTGTCCTCAACCTTATCAGGTCCTCAATGGAGGGAAGAAGGTGGAGATTAGGGCTGGAGAACAAGGATGTGTGGGGAGGATTGTTCAGGGAAGTCGGTTCTACCATCACCAACAATCATACGGCCAGCCTGAGCTTGTTGTAGTCAGCTGTTCATTTAATAGCCAAGGCTGTAAGAAGTCCTATTCTGCTCTTCTGCCCTCTTCCTCCTTTGTGCTAGCAAGTGCTTCCCACCCCATCCAGAGAGCCACTGCTTTCTCCCATCTTTGTTCATAGTTTTCCCAGTTTTCCTGACTAGCTCCCAGTTCCACTCCCTGCCCCCCAACCTCTCCCACCCCAAGCTGAACTTAAGAGGTTAGGGTAACTAGTCCTAGCTTAGGGAAAGACTGGTAGCACTGGACATTCTGTGGACCCAGGGACCATTTTCGTTGGAGCACAAATGACCCCAGTCCACAGTGTTAGCCACTCCCTGCTAAGTATCTCCCTGGTGTTCCTTCCTGGAGGAACTGACTCTAGCCTATTGGGCCAAAGGTGTCCTTTTCCAGGGCTACTTTGTTCATAAGGCTGCATGCTCTTTTCTCAGGGTTGTAGCCCACTACAGCTGGGTCCTGGGGATTAAAAAGAACCCTCTACTTTTTCATCTAACTGGTCCTCTTCTTGGCAGTATTCATATTCTTTTATTATTTTTTCTAGGTGGCTAAACTTCATTTCAGATCCCTGGCTTCCTCAAAAAAATTTAGGAGGAAGCATTGATATAAAAATTTCAAGGAGAATGGCTTCCTAAGAGACTAGAAACTCAGAGGTTAACCCAGAAGACTGAGCTATCACTCATTTTGTGGGACTTGTGGCTATTTCTTCAGTTTTTTCAATATAAATAGCTCTGTGAAGTCAGGAGTCACATTTTATATCTCTGTTGATTACCTCATTGCATCACTGCACATAATAAGTTCTCAACAAACACTTGCTGAACTGGACAAATTTAGACAACCAGAAGAGACTTTCAGTCTCATCTAGTGCATGCTATTCAGTGTGGTCCCTGGATCAGCAGCATTAGCATCACCTGGGAGTTCATTAGAAATGCAGAGCCTCAGGCTTCACGTCACAGCTTCTGAATCAGAATCTGCTTTTTAACAAGCTCCCCAAGTAATCCATAGAGTCCTTGAGAAGCACTGATCCAGTACAACTTCTCTCTCCCTGCCTCCCTGCAGCTCTTGTCCATTTCATGACAGTGTTGCCATACAGAGCCTAGAATCATAGCAACTGTGAACGAGACAGGCCATTGAGCTGCATCTCACCCTCCGTGGTAACTATCTACTCCACAGCTGGAATCAAATCAGATTGAACAGAATTAAACTGGCATTCAAAGAGTCTTAGGAGTGGGACTTTGCATCTAGCATATCAAAGCTTGTTAAGGAAAAGGTTTACACCATCTATTATGACTTGCCTGGATAACTCCTGTGAAGGGTAGTTTTATGGATCAACTTGACTGGGACACAGGTACTAAGCAGATTGCCCTTCCCTCATGCAACCAAGTGAAGACCTGAATAGAAGAAAAAGGCTGAGTAAGAGGGAACATTGCCTGCATGCCCACTGAGCTGCAACATTGGTTTTCTCCTGTCTTAGGACTTAAACTAAAATATCAGCTCTTCTTGTGTCTCAAGTCTGCCAGCCTTTGGACTAAATCTCACAGCATCAGCTCTCCTGGCTCTCAGGCCTTCAAACTTGGTCTAGAACTACACCATCAGATGAGTCTTTGGCTTACGGACTGCAGATGCTGGGACTTAGAACGATGTGAGCCAATTCCTTGTGATAAATCTCGCTGTATAGTTCTGTTTCTCTAGAGAACTTAACTGATAGAGATTTTGGTACCAAGAAGTATAGTGCTGCTATAACAAATACCTAAACACATGGAACTGGGAGCTGGGTGGAGGCTGGCAGATTTTTGACGTGCATGCTAGAAATATAGATGTTAAGGGAAATTCTGGTGAGATCTCAGGCAAAAAAGAAGAATGTGTTAATGGAAACTGGAGGAAAGGTGACTTTTGTAATAAAGTAGCAAAGAACTTGACTGAACCACCTTATAGTGTTTTGTGGAGGTAGAACTTGCAAGCAATACAATTGGATGTTTAGCTGAAAAGATTTTCCAAGCAAAGTATTGGAGTGGCTTGGTTTCTCCTGACTCTCATAATAAAATGTGAAAGGAGAAAGATGGATTGAAGAAGGAATTATTAAGAAACAAGAAAATAGAACTTGAAGATTTAGGAAATTATCAACCTAGTCATATTGTAAAAAATGAGAAAGCTGTTCCATTGAGAACACTAAAGGTATGGCTAAACAACCACTTGATAAAGAGATCATGGTACAACTCATGAACTTAATCAGCCATCTCAATACAAGCCAGGAATATAGATGTGACTATGCCAGCAAAGACATGTGAACTAAGGGGAAGAGAAAATAAGATGAAATGAAGGAAGGCTGTTGGATTTATTCGATCCTACAGAACAGAACCATAGAGCTATTTAGAAATTGATATGTCATTTCCTCAAGAAAAGGGAAGAACAATCCCTTGAGTAATTCAGAGATCATCAGGGCTGTCTCCTTGTTTTAACTGGCGCCTGACCTGACTGAAGCCTTGGAAGTGGCACTGGCAGTAGGATCCCCACCTGGCAGAGCTATGGAGGCAGGACAGCCCCAGTGGGTGCTGAAAGCAGGGCATTGGGCCAAAGAGGATTATTCTCCACCTTTAAGATCTAATGGAATTTGCCTTGCTAGGTTTTGGACTTACTTGGAACCCATCGCCCATTTCTTCCTTTGGATTTCTTCCATTTTGATTAGGGCTATAGCTTATGCCGATCCACGTTGTATTTTGGAAGCACATAAATTATCTGGTTTCACACATTCATACCTGGAAAGGAATTTTGCCTCAGAGTGAATGTATTTCAAGTGTTATGTATGCCCAGTTTAGATCATATTTAGGTGGGACTTCAGGCTTCAGGGTTGATACTGGAATGTTAAGACTATTGGGGTTGTTAGGGTGGAGTAAATATATTCTGCATGCAATAGGACATGAATTTGGGGGGTCAATGTCAGAATGCTATGGACCAAATTGTGCCTCCCCCCAAATTCATATGTTCAAGCCCTAATTCTCAACATCACTATATTTGCAGTAAGGAATTAATTAAGGCTAAATGAGGTCACAAGTGTGGGGGCCCTGATAGGCTTAGTATATATAAGAGGAAACACCAGAGAGCTCACTCTCCGCATCACTACCCACTCCATGTGTGACCACAGTGATATGGCCGCCATCTACAAGCCCGGAAGAGAGCTCTCACCTTACTGACCCTCCTGGACTTTGATCTGGTCCTGACTCCAGAACTGTGAAAAGAAAATTTCTGTCTAAGCTACCCATCTATAGTATTTTTTTTATGAAAGCCCAAGATGATTAACACAATCCCTAATGACTGGAGAGAAGGAGAGGCCTCTTGGTCCACAAGGTGAACTGAAGAGCTCTGGTGGAGCCTCATAGCAGAGGACACACAGAATCTCACTAGTTCTCCAAAGCAGAGATGATAACATTCCTCCTTTCCTCTGCTGTCCTTGGTGAAAGCAGGACAACAGTGGTGAGCCCTGTGGGGCTGCTGCATGCTCTATAATTCAAAGCAATTCCCAGGCAGGAATGGATACTCAAAACCATTATGATTTTTCCAACTCAAAACTCTTTTCTTAGACTGAAAGATTGCGCTGTTGTTGTTCAGACAATGCTGCTGTCTTCCCACTCATAGGGGCAAAAGTTATCAATGAACAAAGTCAAATATTTATCATTAAATTTTAACTTCTTTCTCCCATAGCTTAGAAAAAACCCTCAAAACACCTTTGTTGGTGCCCACTGATAAAAAGCACTATTTATATAGTTGTTTTAATCCTAATATATTAAATTTCATCATCTTCTATAAAGATCATCACGACTCCCACATACTTAACTAATCTAAACACATTTACAAACCACTGCAGAGTGTTTGACTGTCTTGCTCTATCAAACCAGTTAATTCTCTCCAATGAAATGAATAGCCGTGTAATTTTTGATTTATGGACAGTCATGTTTTAGAAGGAGGGGAGAGTGGCTGGGACTTGCAATCTACCAACCATCCAGCCTAACTGGAAAATCAGCTTTTCAGAACTTACCTTTTGACTCCTCCTAGGCCCTTTTATTTCAACTACACTACACCCCCACTCCCCAGATTAGGGGAAAGCAGAGAGGAGGAAAAAAAAGGTTTGGCATGGACTGCCACTCAGCATAGTTGTAATTCGTTCTGAATACTTAGCAACAGAGGACAGGGACAGAGGAATTATCATTATTTTTGTGACATCCAGCAAGCAACAGCAGCCACAGCAGCAGCTGTGTTCTTAGCTCTCCTATCCCACAGCATAGCTACTGGTCAGTCCTGAGGTAACAAGAGCCTCGTGTGTTCCCTCACCCCTTCAGCATGTTCATGGGTGTTTTCTGACACAACTAATCATCTTAGACCGGCTACCTCTGATACACGGGAAGGTCCCCTGGTCAGCACTCACAAGGTGTGGGCATGGAGGTTGGCGCCATCTTCCAGAGTCTGAGAATGATCCTGTAGGATCAAGGCAGCTAGTGCCAGGCAATGGCTCCGAGTTCCCAAGGAAGTTCAACAAAGTAGAAATGCAGGGAATATCTGGGATAGGGAGCTGGGGAGCCTACTCACAGAAAGTTAATGATGGTAGCAGAATATGCTACCCTAAAATATGCCACTTTAGCATGCAGATTATATGGAGCTGACGGCAATTAAAAAGAACTACACACAAGAAAAACTCTCTGCCTTTCCCCTATTTACCTAAAAGCAGGACACAAATTTGTAAAGGTGACCCCCTCCCTGCTGTATCAGGAAAGAGAGAGGCAAATCACTGGAGACAACTCTCAACCCTTAACAGGTGAGAGATGGCACTGGAGGAATCTACAAGCCCTATTGCTCATTAGTGCTCCCATATATTTACCTTCTCAAAAATCGCCGCCTTAAAAACTCAAAGTCCTTTTCCTTTCTCTTGTTGCTTCTCTAAAAATTTTATTGATAAGATGCTCTAAAGCGTAAGTTCTAACCACCCTTTTGAGTTACTCATCACTGAGAGCTCCCACGTGTATGTGGCTGTACATGTTAATCAACTTCCATTTATTTTTCTCTTGTTAATCTGTCTTTTATTGGTCTAGTTATAGGTCCCTGTCAATTAACCTAAGATGAGAAGAAGAAAACAGTTTTCCTCCCCTATGTTAGGGAAATATAAGGGCCTCTGGGATCCTTATGGAGATGAAGGGAGGATGACCAAGAGTCTTATGAGCTGTAAAAGGTAAAGAAGGGATTTCAGCTTCTGCTGATGAATATGTAAGGCACATATAAAATAACTGTAAAACTGTAAGCTTAAGCTCTTATTTTAGAGTTAATAATGCAGGGTTTTGTTTGTTTGCTTGTTTGTTTGTTTATTTGTTTTGCCACAGACCCTAATTAGACCCCTAGAGTGAGTTCCAGCATTATGCACTGTCTGCACCACGCCCTGTTCCCACGACCTGAGAGACACCTGGAAGCAGGTGGGTTGTCAGTTTTGAAGTCTCACTTCCAGTTGGCATACAGGAAGGAGGTTCATGGAGACTGTCATCTGAATGATGCCCCCTGGCATGGCCAGTGATGTAGCCAGACCCACTTTTGTTTCTCAGATTGATGCCCCATCAGTGAGGCACCAAAGTTACCCCATTCCCTTCCCCAGCCCCTAACATTTGGTGCCTAGATAGCTCTTATTGTCTATTCTGTGGCTCTGCCTGCCATCTTTGGAGAGAAGAATAATCTTAGCTCACCCCTCACTTCTCAGGAGGTAGTAATTAAGGCTGTGGTAGTAGACTAGGTGTCCAATACCAAGGATTTCTTTTTTCCTAGGTAAGAAGATTTATTTTACTTTTTAAAATTTTTATTTATTTATTTTTAGAGAGAAGGGAAAGGAGGGAGAAATAGAGGGAGAGAAACATCAGTGTGAGAGAAAAGCAGAGAAGCATCTATAGGCTGCCTGTCATATGCGTTCTGACCAGGGACTGAAACCACAACCCAGGCATGTACTCTGACCAGGGATCAAACCAGCAACCCTTTGCTTTGTGGGATGATTCTCAACCAACTGAGCCACACCAGTCTGGGCTTTTCTAGGTAAGGAATTTTAAATTCTGAATCAAAATTATCTTATTTTTAAATAAGTGCAGATATATTTACAATGAGGTTCCTGGGTGATAATGAAAAATTATCTTTCTTCAAAATTCTGTTAAAAACTCAGGCACTCTAGGATTACACCCTTGATTAAACTGGCCAACCTGTGGTCACTGAACACTTCTCCTTCCTGGGACCCATTGGCTACCTAGCCCCACATGCATCTTTGCTCTCAGGTTTCGGCTTCTCCTCCTCATTCCCAGTCCGAGTTTCTCCATGAGCTAGCCTGCGGATTTCCTTAGACACAGAGCTGTGTCATGAAAGAGGCCTCATCTAGTCCTGCCTCAGGATCAAAATCTAATCAACAAATAATTTTCCAATAGTCATTGTATGCAAGACACAGTCCTCGGATGAACACTGGGAGATGAGCAAAGAGAAGCAATGAGCTGGAAGCTACCCCTGCATCAAGTAGTAGATGATAAATAAGACCGTGGAAAATAGACCTTGAAGCAAAGGTAGAATTAGCCAGACAAAAAAGGAGAAAGAAGATGAACTATGGCTCTAGGAAATGATATAAACAATGATACAGGCAGTTCTTCTCTAAGGCTTGTTTTTAAAAAATGAACTAGTTCTAATCTGAGTCATATATTAGGCATAATGTGAATTCTGCATTTGCTTATGCTTCAGTTTGCTCTGAGAAACACTAAGGGAATGAAGAAAAATGCACCCAGCTTAACCAAGGAAGGTGAAATATACATAAACATAACCCTCAAAACCCTACCCCTAAGTTCACAATTGCCATGACCATATGTGTAACCATTTCTGCTGTTATAACATTCTTTCCAATCTCAACACTCCTTCCATCACTTCACTGTAACTCATAAGCTGCACCCCTTCCAACATCACTTCCATGTTCACAATTCAGGTCTGTTTCAAGGTAGAATGCCTTGTTTATTTATTTCTTTACCATTTAATATGTGTGAACTATGGTTATTAGGTTCTTATATTTCTTCTTTTGCTGTCACTAACAAAGTTTTTGAGTATTGTGACCTCTGACCCCATTTCTTCCATAAGCTGTGTTTTAGTGCATGACTTTTGCATAGTGTGGTGATTCTTAGGAGCATATATATCATGTTATTACAGAACTGACTGTGTAGGTTTTATTTATTTTTTAAATATATTTTATTGATTATGCTATGACAGTTGTCCCATTTTTTTCTCCCCTTTATTCCCCTCCACCCTGCACCACCGCTCCTACCCTCATTCCCCCCTTAGTTTATGTCCATGGGTCATACATACAAGTTCTTTGGCTGCTCCATTTCCTGTACTATTCTTAACCTCCCCCTGTCTACTTTGTACCTACAATTTATGCTTCTTACTCCCTGTAACTTTTCCCCTATTCTACCCTTCACCTATTCCCACTGAAATCCTTCATGTGTTCTCCATTTCTGTGATTCTGTTCCTGTTCTAGTTGTTTGCTTAGTTTGTTTTTGTTTTTGTTTTTTTAGGTTCGGTTGTAGATAGTTGTGAGTTTGTTGCCATTTCACTGTTCATATTTTTGATCTTCTTCATTTTCTTAGATAAGTCCCTTTAACATTTCATATAATAAGTGCTTGGTGAAGATGAACTCCTTTAACTTGACGTTATCTGGGAAGCACTTTATCTGCCCTTCCATTCTAAATGATAGCTTTGCTGGATGGAGTAATCTTGGATGTAGCTCCTTGCCTCTCATGACTTTGAATACTTCTTTCCAGACCTTTCTTGCCTGCAAGGTTTCTTTTGAGAATTTAGCTGACAGTCTTAAGGGAACTCCTTTGTAGGCAATTGTCTCTTTTTTTCTTGCTGCTTTTAAGATTCTCTCTTTCTCTTTAATTTTGGGTCATGTAATTATGATGTGCCTTGGTGTGTTCCTCCTTGGGTCCAACTTCTTTGGGACTCTCTGAGCTCCCTGGCTTCCTAGAAGGCTATTTTGTTTGCCTGATTAGGAAAGTTCTCCTTCATTATTTCTTCAAATAAGTTTTCATTGTCTTGCTCTTCCTTTTCTCCTTCTGGAACCCCTTATGATTCAGATGTTGGAACTTTAAAGTTGTCTCAGAGGTTCCTAGGCCTCTCCTCACTTTTTTGAATTCTCGTTTCTTCATTCTGTTCTGGTTGAATGTTTATTTCTTCCTTCTAGTCCAAACCGTTGATTTGATTCCCGGTTTCCTTCCCATCACTGTTGGTTCCCTGTGCATTTTCCTTTATTTCACTTTTCATGGCCTTCACTTTTTCCTCTATTTTGTGACCATACTCAACCATTTCTGTGAACTTCCTGATTACCAGTATTTTGAACTCCACATCTGATAGGTTGGCTATCTCTTTATTGCTTAGTCTGTTTTTGGAGTTTTGATCTGTTCTTTCATTTGGGCCATATTTTTTTTGTCTGGCGCAATTGTTGCATAGGAAGGGGAGGAGCCTTAGGTATTCACCAGGGCAGGGCAACCCAGGTCACTTGTTGTGGTGCTGCATGTGGGGGAGGGGTCCAAGAGGAAACAATACTGCTTGCTCAACTCTCAGCTGGCTTTCAGTCACTTCCTCTACTACCCACAAGCAAATTGGGTCCTTCTCATGCTGATTCCCAGGTTTGTATACATTCTAGGACCCTGTGGGTCTCTCCAATGAACACTCCTGTGAGGCTGGGAGTTTCTTCTGCCACTGCAACCCCCACAGGATTTCACAGTCAGGGGGTTTGGGGTTTATTTCTCCATGCTGGAACCCTGGGTTATTCGCTCCACAGTTGTTCCTCTGGTTTATCCACATACAAATATGGGACCAGCTGTTCCACCAGCTGCTGCCTCACCAGCCAAGGTCCTCCGGCTGCCACCTTGCTGGGTATCCTCTCTGCCCCAGCTGCCTATCTCTGCCCTCCTACCCATCTGGTTGAATGTTTCTTTAACTCCTTGGTTGTCGGGCTTCCATACAGTTCAATTTTCTGGCAGTTCTGGTTATTTTTTGTTTTTAAATTTGTTTTTGTCCTTCTTTTGGTTGTGCAAAGAGGCATAGTGTATCTACCTATGCCTCCCTCTTTGCTGGAAGTCTAACTATACAGGTTTTAGAATAAAAATAATACTTGGGGAGAACTGTGAGTAAATGATTAGGATTATAACAATTTACATAGGAGAATTTAAGACAGAAGGCTGAAATCAGATTCACTCATTTGTTTATATATTCATTTGGCAAATACCTGAGTCCTCACTATATGACAGACTCTGTTCTATGTGCTGGGGACACAGCAGTGAAGAAAAGTGACAAAAATTCCTGCCCATCTGGAATTTACATCCCAACTGAAGAGACAAACATAAGATAAATAAATAAAACATATTATATGTTAGATAGTAATTAGCAGTACGAAGAAAACAATTAAAGCAGGAAAGCTCTGATCAGTGTAGCTCAGTTAGTTGGGCATCATTCCACAAACCAGAATGTTTCTGATTTGATTCCCAGTCAGGGCACATGCCTGGGTTACAGGACCAGTCTCTGGTCCAGGGTGCATACGAGAAGCAGCCTACCAATGTTTCTCTCTCATGTCAATGTTTCTCTCCCTCTCTTTCTCCCTCACTTCCCCTCTCTCTAAAAATAAAATAAAAATAAAGCAGGGGAGTCATTATGATGTGTCATGGGATGGGTTCAGATATAATGCCAGTATTATTTATTGCTGTATAACAAATTATTCAAAAACTTAACAGCTTAAGACTACTATATCACAGAGTTTCTAAGGGTAAAGAAGACAGAGTGGCTTAATTGGAGTGGTTCTGGCTCAGGATCTTTCAGGGAAACACATTTAAGCTCTTGGCTATGAGTTTCCAGATTCAACTCAAATGGGAAGAAGCCTCAGTATCTTGCTTATCTATAGAACTGCTGGTGACATGGCAACTTGCTTTCCCCAGAGAGAATGATTCTAGATAGAAGCCATAGGATCTTACGATCTGATCTCAGAAGTGGCAAACCATCACTTCTGTCATCACACAGAAGGACCCTGGTACAATGTAGGAGGGAGGGCAGGAAAACCCAATATTATAAATATCAAGACATGGGGATCATTAGGGGTCATTTTAGATGCTGGCTACCACACTGACCAAGAGAGCCCTCTTTAAGAAAATGACTTTTGGATTAACCCTTGAAAAAAGTGAGGTGGGTAGCCACTAGGGTATCTGGAAAAAGATCATTTGCTTATGGAATGTGAGCAAATACATATTCCTTGTGTATATGGAGGATACAGGGTGCAATGGGCTGGAGCAGAGTGAATGAGAGGGAGAGGAAAAGAAGATGTCAAAGAGGTGATGAGAAGGGGGATGCTTTTATCTTTACCCTGAGTGAAATACATGTTTTGAACAGAGAAGTGACATAATGTGACTTAGGACTTAACAATGTATCTGAATGTTGTATTGAGAATAGACCAAAACAAAGCGAGGGCAGGAGCAAGAAGACAAATTAGGAGGTGAGAGTCAGTGGTAAGAGGTGACGATTGGGAGGTGAGAGATGACGGTTGTCTTATTCTGAAAACATTTTGAAAGTAGAATGGACAGGATCGGCTGATGGGTTGGCTATGGGATGTGAGAGAAAGAGGAATCCAAGATAACACCAGGAACTGAAAGAACTGAGTTGCCATTTGTCTGTGGTTGGTAAGACTGAAGGAGCAGTGTTAGGGTAAATAGCAGGCAGTCAACTATAGACATGTTAAATTTGAAATGCCCATTAGACACACAGGCTGAGATGTTGATTAAGCAATTAGATAATCAAGGCTAAAATTCTGGAAAGAGGTTCAGGTTAGAGATACAAATTCTGGGATTATTGGGGAAAAAAATGGAATTTAAAGTTCTGAGGTTGGATAAAATACCCTAAGGAGTGAGAACAGCTAGAAAGTTGTAAGGCCCAAGAACTGAGCCCTACAGCATTCCAGTATTTGGGATTGAGGGGTTGGGCCCAACAAAGACTGTGAAAGAGTAGCCAGAGAGGTAGGAATCAAGCCAGGTGAGTGCGTTGTTCTATAAGCCAAGTGAAGACATCTTTCAAGGAAGACTTAGAGAAACCCCCATTGTCAAATGCTGCTGAGGAGATGAGAAATGTCCATTGGATGTAGCATGTACAGTCCATTAGCTACCACAACCAGAGCAGGTTTGGTCGAGTAATAAAGGCAAAACCCTCAATGGCGTGGATTGAAGATAGAGTAAAAGAAGAGAAATTTGAGACTGAATATTCTTTCAAATAATTTTGTGTGAAGGGAATAAAGGTCACAACTGAAGGAGAAAATGGAGTCAAGAGAGGGTTTTTTTAAAGATGGGAGATATAACATCATTGCTTGTGTGAATGATGAGAGGAAACATCAATGATGAATGATGAGAGGAATGATGAGAGGAAAACACGCATGAAACAGGAGGCAGAAGGGAGAGTTGTGGGCGAGAGCAGAGGATGGCATCTGTAAGTGGAGGGGCTACCCTCATCAAGGAGCACGGACAGTGTCTCTCCGACAGCAGGAGAGGAGGCAGAGCACACGGGCACAGGAGCAGGGAAGTAGGTGGATGAGGTAAGGACTTCAACTCAGTGTGAGGATGAAGAAGGAAATGGCATTTTGGAGGAAAGAGGAGGAGAATGTGAAAGTGTCTAGAAGGGTGGGAAATATAGCAAGATTGTTATGTAGCATTCAGGGTTACATGAGATAAATAAATGGTCATGAATTTAAAGCAGAGCAGTCAGCATAGCTGTGTGTTGTTCCTGACCATTCCACTGCATGGAAATAGGGGCAGAGTAGCTGGAGAGTTGGGTCCAAAGTTGTGGTTTGTTTGAGTATGACAATGAGGAAGAGGTGCTGTGGCTCTCCTTATATATTTTTCTATAGCTATGAAGATCACATGTATTGGTTTGCTGAAGACAATCCTAGTTTATGCCTGGTTTTCCAAGGTGATTAGTAATAGTGCCCTCTTTCATTTTCAAAACTTTTGATTTGGGTAATAAATGAAACAATCATTCTACCTAGTGCCAACATGGAGTCAATGAAGTTTTCTGAACAGAGCATTCTTCATTGTTTAACTTTTTAAAAAACACTATATATATATAAGATTCCTTGAGGTCAGTGTCATGTTTCATGCTTTTGTCCCCTGTATCTAGCATAATTTTACATGCAGTCTTCTCTTCCCTCAACCCAGCAAAACATTGTAGCTCAAGACTGCAAGAACCATCAAAGATAATCTCAGCTTTAGCCAAACTCTCCTAAATCTCAAAACAAAAGAAGATTGAGGCAGTTTACACACTAAGAGGACCTTTCATAATCTTGGTCAAGAGGATTATGGGGGCAAAGTCTAGAGCAGGTAAGAGTAGGAGGGAGGCCAGTCAAGACTGAAAATCGTATAGGGTACAGGATTTCAAACTCAGATGTTCTGGTTATCTGTTGCTACATAAGAAAATTACCCTAAAATTTATGACTTAAAACAGCAGCAACTGTTTTACTATCTCTTATTATTTCTAAGAGTCAAGAAATTGAGTGGGGGTTGGCTGGACAGTTGTGGCTTGGGATCTCATAGGGCTGCAGTCAACCGGCTAGAGTTGGAACAGTAGGGAATCTGAATAGCAGGGGCTGGCAAGATGTCTCACCCTTTTCATGTAGTCACAGGACCTCTCCATGGGGTCTCCTGCTTGGGCTGATTTCAGGTTGCTCCTGGCATGGAGGCCTCACAGTATTACTTACATGGTGGCTGAGAACTTGAAGAATGAATACACTAGAGACTTACCCTTGGAAGTCACAGTGTTACTTCTGTCACAAATCTACCCAGTGTCAAAGAAAGAGGACATGGAAATCACTTCTCAATGGGAGGAGTATCAAAGTCACTTTATAAGATCACAAAATGGGCAATATGTTTTGACCATTTAAAATATTTTTATTTCAGTGATTTAAGAGAGAGAAACACCAATTTGTTGTTCCACTTATTTATGCATTCATCGGTTGATTTTTTTATCTACCCTGACCAGGATCAAACCCACAACCTTCGTGTATGAGGATGATGCTCTAAAAGCTACCCAGCCCAGGAGTGTTTTGCCCATTTTTGGAAAATATAACTGTGATGCTAAGTTTGGGTTCTTATACCTTACTTCCTTTCAGGATGTCTTGTCAGACGGCTCAAGAACACATGTTTTTGTTTGCTAACCTTAATCACTTTTAAGTTAAGGATCCTTGTCCAAGTTGAACTTCTTACTTAGCCCTGTTCCCGATATGCAGTGATGTGTTTAAAGGCGTTGCTCTGTGTCCAAAGGGTTTAGAGGTTGGAGATTGTAGGTTATACCTCCTCAGAGAGAAACTCAACATGGGATATGAACAAACAGCTCCATTTCAGCAGTTCAAAAAGTTACCAGTGTAGTATCAACGATGGATTTGTTTTTTTGTTGCTGTGTAACAAATCACCACAGTTCACTGGCTTAAAACAACACACAGTTGTTATCTCACAGTTTCTGTGGCTCAGGAATCTGGCATGTTTTAGCTGGCTCTCTGCTCATGGTGTCCAATGGCTGAAATCAAAGTGTCAGCTGGTTTGTCCTCACCTGGAAACTCAGATACAGGAAGGGCCATTTCCAACTCCCTCAGGTTGTTATAGAGTTCATGTCCTTGTGGTTGTGTGACAGAGTCCTCGTTTTCCTGCTAGCTATTAGTGGGGACTGTTCTCAGCAATGAGAGGTTACTCTCAGGTCCTGGCTATGTAGCTTTCTCCACAGGCCCTTTAAACATAGTAACCTATGTCTTCAAAATCTCTCCTTTTTTTCTTTTTTTAAGATTTTACTTATTTATTTTTAAAGAGAGGAAAAGGGGAGGAGAGAAACATCAGTGGGTTACCTCTCACAGGCCTCCAACTCAGGACCTGGCCCACAACCCAGGCATGGTCCCTGAACAGGAATCAAACCATCAACCTTTTGGTTTATGGGACAACACCCAACCCACTGAGCCACACCTGTCAGGGCTGCAGAAGCTCTGTTACACTTCAAATTTATGACTTTAGCACGGACCCAGTCCCTTTTAAGGGCTTACCTAATTAGATTAGGTCCAGCTGGGCTAATCTCCCTTTTGAATTGTTCAAAGTCAACTGATCTGGAATCTCAATTACATCTGCAGAATCTCTCCCACTTCGTTAGATAACATAACCTAGTCACAAGAATGAACCCAGTCCTACTCACAGGTCCCACCACATTCAAGAAAAGAGGATTATGGAACATGGACTCCAGGGGATGGGAAACTTAGGGGCCTGCTTAGAATTCTGTCTACCACACTTGATGTTGCGGGACTTCTGGCCAGCGAGTCTCTTATACCATTCAGATTAAAGTTTTTTTTTAATCGAAGGGAATGTGGTGCCCATTGAAGAAAGCTTGACGGGTCAACCAGAGGAGAAACACCCTCCAGCCTCCTTAGCTTAGGGTGTGGATCACGTACACACAGCTCAGCTTAAAATGGTGCTTCTGCCCTGGCTGAGTAGCTCAGCTGGTTAGTGTCAACTCCATATTGTCAAGGTCATGGGTTCAATCCCCAGTCAGAGCACATGTGAGAATCAACCAATGAAGACATAAGTAAGTGGAACAACATAATCACTGTTTCTCTCTTTCTCTCTCCCTTCTTCCTCTCTCTCTAAAAATCAATTTTAAAAAAGAATGGTGCTTATGATCCCCCATTTAATAAACTAACAGAAATTATTCTTTAAAAAGCAATTCACAAAGAGATAGAGAGATTAAAATAAATGGAAAACCATAACTGTAATAAAAGACAAAGTAAAAAAAGGTAAGCCATAAAGTTAAAAGTAGTAAGAACAAACAAAAAATGTGATTGAGAACAAAAAGTTTAAGTGAATAAAAGAAAGATGTATAAAATAGTAAGAAAAATCAGCATTTTAAGAACAGTTAAACTGTGCCAAATGGGTCCATGATACAAAGTGAATGATTAAAGGGACCAAATAACTTTTAAAAGCTACAATAACAAAAGTAAATAAAATATTATAAGGAACCAAGAAGGAATCATAGTAAGAGTCTAAATATGGAGCAAGAGCAAATTCAAAAGCCTAGCAATCTCATGCTAAGCCAACCAGAGTTCTTTTAGCTGAAGCAACCATAAAATCCAATGTACCTATATGAGTGTCTTTTTCAACCTGCATTTCTCATCTGAACCACAAAACACGGAAAATTATCTAAGTGACTATTTTCTCAGTTCTCCCAAAGATGGTACTTAACTAGTCCTAAATAAATGCAAAGGAGGCAAATTAGTTCACTGCACACCGGATGCCTAGATAGAGCATTGGTGCTTACATCTCTCACAAAACTGGCTGATCACTGTCAAAAAGTATGCAAGTAAGAAAGGGTCAGTCTATGTGGCATAGAGTTCTTCTTTTTTAAAGATTATATTTATTTATTTTTAGAGAGAGGGGAAGGGAGGAAGAAAGAGTGGGAGAGAAACATTGATGTGTGAGGCTGCAACCTGGCCCACAACCCAGGCATGGATTCGATCCCCTAACTAGGAATTGAACTGGTGACTTTTTGGTTTGCAGGCTGGCACTTAATCTACTGAGCCACACAGCCAGGGCAAGACTTCCTCAACCCTGGAACAACCCAAAAGATCTCAGCGCCCACCTGAAGGTAACCATGGGAACAATCTGCTAAATTCTGCTTGAGTGCTTAGCTACATGGACATGGTTGATCACTGTTCTCTGAAACACTTACCATATTTTGCCATGTATAATGCACACTTTTTTGCCTAAACTTAAGGAAAAATAAGGATGTGCATTATACACAGGTATAATGATTACATGCCATGGGTATAATAATATACCATGTATAATGTGCATAAACATGGATGCGCATTATACACGGCCAAAAAAAGGTACTTCCTAATTTTATTAGTTATCTGTATTGTGTAACAAATTACTCCAAAGCTTTAGTCACCTAAAACAACAAGTATTTATTTTCTCACAGATTCTGTAGGGCAGGAATTCCAGAGCATCTTGCCTAGATGGTTTCGCTCAAAGTCATCTATTTGCAGTGAGGATGTTGACCAAGACTGCAGTCATCTGAAGGCTTGATGAAAACTAGGGACCCACCAAGATGCTTCATTCACATGGCTTTGTGCAGGAGGCCCCAGTTCCCCTCCGGTTCTTGTCAGGAGGCCTCAGCCATTCATCATGTGGATATCTCCACAGGCTGTTTGTCAGTCCTCACAACACAGCCTAACTTCCCCTGGAAAGAAAAAGAAGAAATTTGCAGTCTTTTTATGATTGAGTCTCCAAATTCAGATACTGTCACTTCCACTTTATTCTGCTTCTTAGAAGTGAGTCAGTAAATTTAGCCCACAGTCAAAGGAAGGAAAATTAGACTTGCTTTTCAAAAGGAGGAACATTGTAGGAAGTATCAAACTTTTCACCACTGTCCTGTTAGGTTTAATGCCTGGGGCTCTGCAAACTAGATTGACAAAAGAGATAAACATGAGAAAAACATTTAATTAACACATGCAGAGCTCAAGTATGCCCGAGAAACAGTGATGAGTAACTCAAAGGGATAGTTAGAACTTAGGCTTGTAGCATCTTAATAAAAAACAAAAAAATTGTAGAGAAGTGATAAGACAAAAGAAAAGGGTTCAGGCTCCTGAGAATGGCAAACTAACCCATGGGGAAAACGAATGGAAGATGAGAGTTAGTGAGGTTGTTTTGTAGATTCCTCCCAGTGCAGTTGCTGGTGACCAAGAGCCTAAGTGTGCTTTTAGGAAAATGGTGGGGGAGGGCAGGGAGCCTTTTTTAGTATTTGCTGTTCCTCAGTTGTCTTCACCTTAAAATAATCCTTATGCTAAAGTGACATATTTGGGGGTGGAATATTCTGAACCCCTACAGTATCAAAGAATTTGTGGACATATTTTAAAACTGCCACACTTCTCTTCTGCCGCAAGACAACCCTCCCGATTGTCTTCCTGTGTCTCTGGCATCTCACTCTCAATGTCCATCTGTGGTTTTCCATATTATTCCTGTTCTTGGAATGCTGGGTTGCTCAGGCATTATGTTCTTCTCATTCCACGTGTTTGCTCTAGACCAGCCCAGATCCCTGCATACCACTTTTGGGCTGATGATTCTCCAACCCAGGGGATGGCACACATGTTAAAAAAAGGTCCATCTCACTTTGTGGTCCCAACAATCTCTACTGCAAATATTCAACTCTGCTGCTGTAGTGTAAAGGCGCTCACAGACAATGCAAAAGTGAAGGGGCTGATAATACTTTATTTGCAAAACAGGCTGCCAGCCTGCTGGCCATAATTTTCTGCTCCCTACTCTAACTTACATCACTCTCTCAGACCCTTCTTTTGGACTCCAGATACATGTGCACCTGCCCCCTGGGTATTTCTTCTTGGGTGTCACAGAGGTAGCTCAAACTCAACTTCCCCTCTGCTGGACTCTCACACCTGGTTTTTCTCTTGCGTTCGCTGTCTCATAAATGACATCCCCATCTGGTTGGTTCTAGAGCCTGCAGGCTAGAGGTGGTCCCTGCTCATTCCTCTCCCTCATCTCTCAGGTCCAATCAGTCAGCTCCCTAAAGTTATCTCAAATCTATCCCCTTGGCTCCATCTCCACTGCTGTCACTCGGTTTAAGCTATCATTATATCCCGCCTTAGGCAACACAATAGCCTCCATGGTAGGCAGAACAATGGTCCCCAAAGATGTCCACACCCCGGTCCCCAGAACCTATGAATGTGCCACCTTACATGGCAAAAGGGACTTTGCATTTATGACTAAATTAAAAATCTTGAGATGAGAAGATTATCCTGGGTTATCTGAGTGGTCCCAGTATAATCACAAGGGTACTATGAGAGGGGACAGGAAGGTCAGGAAGACAGAGATGTGGTGATGGAAGCAAAGACTGGTGTGATGCCCTTTGAAGATGAGGGAGGGGCCATGACCCGAAAAATGCAGGTTGCCTCTGGAAGCTGGAAAAGAAAAGGAAACAGACTTTCCACTCAAACCTCCGGAAGGAACCAGCCATGCCAACATCTTAGCGTTAGCCCAATGAGTCTGACTTTGGACTTCTGACCTTAGAACTGTGAGATAATGCATTTATATTCTCTTAAGCCACCAAATTGGTGGTATCTGGTTATACTTGCAATAGGAAATGAATATGCCTCCTAGCTCTCCCTTCATTCTTGCCCTATTCCAGTCTATTCTCCACACCAAACAAACACACTATGATCTGCGCTGTATCCATCTAAAACACTTCTGTGATTCCCCTTCATCCTTAGGATACCAAGCCTCTTGCAAGACTCCATCACTGCACCTGTAGCAGTTTATGCTCCAGAAATTCATATAATAAATTCCACTGCCCACTCTCTCCACCATTAGACTCAATGTTCTCCATTTAGGAACTGCTTCCCTCCCTTCTCTCACCTGACCACCTGCCCAGCTTAGACATACTTCCTCAGGGATGGCCCTGCCCCCATCCTGAGTTGGGTCCTTCTGCTGAGGCATAACTGTAGTTTCCTTCTCAAGTCCCTGGGCCACTTTGTTGCTATGACTCGTGGACTCAGAGATGGCACATTTCTCTTGTTCACTGTGCAGCACCCAGCACTGCATATGGTGGCTGGCACACACCTGAGCACAGTGAATATAGGCGAAAGTAGGTTTACAGTTGTTAGAATGGAAAGCAATACAATAATTAATAAATAATAATACAAGAATAGACTCTGTGTTTTGCATACTTAGAACTGTATCCCCACTTTTGCCCCACCCTGTATACATGGGTGAGTGGTGAGGGGCCTCATGGAGGAGAGAGATCTAAGGTACTGGGAGCAGGTGGGTGTCTGAATTGCCCTTATTTCCCTTCCTGCTCAGCCTGGTGGGGAAGGTGCGGGGAAGGGCAGCTGGGCTTCACTGCCCTCCTGCTACAATTAGCTGAGCCTTTCATTCTCCCTCTACAAAGAGGATAGAGCAAATCAAAGGAAGATAAAAGTATATGTCCCACAAAGGACAGGGAGAAGAGTGGGGAGAAAGGGTGGGTAGTGAGAGAAAGCCCTGCAGCCCAAACAAAAGCCTAAAACCAGCTGATCCCAAGGATCAGAGAGTGGAGACACAGGACAGGAAGAGAGCAGGCCACGTGCGGATGTGCAACCCATCAGCCAAGGAGGACAGGGAATGAAGGAAGATAAAACGCTTATGTGAAAAGCCAGGGAGAGGGTAGAAGGGGACCCCAAATGGGGATGGAACAAAAGCATGACAAAACAAGATTTGCCACCACCCCTTGAGCCACTCCACCTGGGGAAAGCAAAAAGGAGCTGGAGACAAAAGCAGAGCAAGGAAGGCGGAAAGACAGGGAGCACAGCACACGGGACCTGAGCCGGTGACAGGGCTGTAAGCCCAGGGAGAGAGGGGGACAGTGGTGTGTTCTCTGGGGTGGCCTATATTTGAAGAAAGAAATCCTACCTGATTAGCTTTCTTGTGTTCGAATTTCATATATAGATTTTAAGAGATGAACAAAAAAAAAGCAAGGTGTTCTTGAGGCTTCCAACAGTGGCTTCTTTCTCTTGACATAATGCTGTGTTGTGGAGATAAGTCATGGTCATTGCTGTGTAATATTCCACTATATAAATACACCACCGTTTTTATATTCATTCTTGTATGTGGTGGAGTCTTTTAATTCAGGTCCACAGCCTTGTATTTGAAACCTCAGAGTCAGATGTGTTTCACAATTTTAGAAAGATAATGAAGGTACTTGCAACTCCCCGTGTAGGGTAATTGAACACATCGATGTTTCTGAAAGGAAGTGTACAAGTAATCATCCTAGAAATAGCTTCACCCCAGTTCAGGTCAGGTTTTTCACCAAATGAGTGCAGCCAGATCAGATTAGGCCTCCAAATAAGGAACTACAATATTTTTGGTTTGGGGATTGCAGAATTAAGAACTACACATTCGACCCAGCAATTCCACTGCTGGGACTATATCCTAAGAATCCTAAAACACCAATACAAAAGAACCTTTGCACCTCAATGTTCATAGCAGCACAATTTACAATAGCCAAGTGCTGGAAGCAACCTAGATGCCCATCAGTAAATGAATGGATCAAAAAACTATGGTACATTTACACAGTGGAATTCTATGCAGCAGAAAGAAAGAAGGACCTCCTACCCTATGCAACATCATGGATGCAACTGGAAAGCATTATGCTGAGTGAAATAAGCCAGGCAGTGAAAGATAAATACCATATGATCTCACCTTTAACAGGAACCTAAACAACAAAACAAAGAAACAAGCAAAATATAGTCAAAGACACTGCATTAGAGAACAGGCAGAAAGTGACCAGAGGAGAGAGAAGAGGGAATTTCAGGGGAAAGGGGGAAGGGTTTACAGGAACAAAGTTAAAAGACACATGGATAAAAACTAGGGGGAGGGCGGTAATGGGAGGGAAGTTGGGAGAGCTGGGTGGGTGGGCTTGATTGGGAGTAAAGGGGAAAAAACTGTACTTGAACAATGATTAAAATAAAATAAAATAAGAACTAGACATTGCAGACCTGTACTTTACTAGTTCCCAATCAAATTTGCTTTTGGAAATCCTCAGAAACAAAGGTCCCACGATGTTTAAGCGGTGAGATGTGGTCTGGGAGGGAAGTTGGGTTTAGCTACATTGACTCAAAGCCTGACTGTGTGAGACGGGATAGACCTGGTACTGCTGGCTGCTGAGAGCCCTGGGCCTCTTGGTCTGTTTGAACACTGTAACCCTCCTTTTTTTTTTTTATAACCTCAGCTCCCAATCTTATATATATAATCTTATAAATTGCTGATTTTATTTTTGTATAATCTGAAAGCTCATTTCTCTCCTTTATCCTTTTAATCTGTTAGTCCACTAGTTCTGTTTTACTTATCTTGATCATTCTTTATCTCTATTTTGTCCTTTATAATTTTATATTACATTCTTTTATCTCATCTTTTTGTTTTTATCGTTATTGTGCTATGTTTTAGTGACTGGGAGGGGACTCTTGGGGCCTGGAGGAGTCCCTCCCTCAGAGCTAGGTTGCTCTGTACTTGGGAAAGTTTCTGAGGAGATTTCTGGGTGGTGGGGAGCCCTCAAAATTTAAGCTCAAGTTTAACCAAAAATTTGTTTTGGGATTTTCAAAGCCACCAAAACACCAAAGCTCAAAACAGGAAGCTGTTCTAAGTGTTGGGCATTTATTTCTGGGCAAATATTTCTTTTCTGGAAGATCAGATCCTGGGCGCATAGACCCTTCCGTATCTCCACACATCACTTCCCATCATCCTTTCTCGAGCTCAAGAACACTCCACGGTGAGGATGAAGCAATGTGTGTTTCATCTTCCCCCTCGTGACAGATGTTTCTTTACTGTAGGGCTGTAGAGGACATTGTTCTGTAAGTCACTGAGACAAGTGAGGATGTGGTTCTGTTCCAGTTATTGCTACATGGGGCACAGAGAGGAAACTGCCAGAAGGAGTGCCAGGCACGATATACTTCCCCACCTGACAGAGAAGTCCTTAAACAGTCAGACTGAGGGAACCTTAGACCCACCTGGGGGAAATATTAGCATCTTCTCACGGGGTTACTACAGACTGAAGAACCCTGACTTTGGAAAGTGTATTAAATGGGGAGAGAGGCCGGTTAAACCCTTGACTCAGAGTTGGGTCAAGTCCTAGACCTATCCCTTTGGTCCCAAGGGGCTGGCTGCACACTCTATCCATTGTCCTATGATGGGTCAGACCCCAAGAGAAAGGAAGATCTGGTAGAGGTGGGCCTGGCAGTGCTTTGGGGCTGAGGATTCCCGTCAGAAAGCCTGGACACTCCCACTCCCCAAATCTGCTCTTTGAGAAGGGAGAAGGCAAGCCTGAAGAACAAGAGGAGGAGGCTGAGCATGGGGTTGGGGTGCTCAGAGAGCGCACCTGGTCCTTACTCATTGCTCTCTGTCCTCCTGTCCACTTGAGGGTCCCAGGTCCTCACCCAGCTTATGTCTGAACAGTCCTGAGCAGGTTTCAGCTCAGCTGTGAGCAGTTAGGGAGCAGCTTATGTCCTCACTTAGGACAGAGTAGTAGAGGGAAGACCTGCCTCCCCAGCCTGCCCTCCCAGATCAGTGCAGTCGGGACAAGGGCGACTTCACAGGGACCAGTGGTTGTGCTGAGCAACCTCAGGGTGGGCTGCTGGAGAGCTGAGGGCTGAATTGGGGGTCATTTTTAGTTCATTTCATCATTTAGTTGCACACTGCTTTTTATATTGTTTTAATAATCTTTTTATTTCTTTTAATTTACTTTATCTTTTTTATGGACTGCTATATATTTTTTTATTTCCTAATTTCTACTTTTCTACCTTAATAAACTTGGTGCCATGAGGCCACCCAAGCAAAGAAGGCTGGATACTCTGCCCTCTTGGGTTGGACCCCTATATCTGTTTACTTGGTGTGTCTTGTCCCCAGTGACTCAAAACTCTAACCTGTGAACCAGTATCACCCCAATGAATTTTTAAAAAGGACAGATATATATACTCTTCAACCTGTGGAATTCAGGAGCCCCCAATCCAGAATTCTCTCCCAGGGTGATAATACGAGTATATTGACATATACTGATAGCATATTTGAACTAGGGAGATAATGTTCACACTTACTATTTTTATAATTAGAAAGGTAACACATGCTCATTATCAAGAAGTGTAAATGCGGAAATGTATGAAGTAAAAAAATGTATGTCCCCCAACCCCGCCAAGTGCTGCTCCCGACTCAGTAACCTTGACAACATAATACACATGTGGAAACAATCTGCAGCAGAGGTATCCACGTGCCCATTTAGAAATTGATCGGCAAGCGCAATTGTCTTCCAAACATGCTGAGCAAATTTTTATTTCTGCCAACAGCTTATAAGAGGGTCCCTTTCCCCCTTTGCCCACATCCTCACCAGCATAGCAGAAGGTCTAAACCAGACATTTGAAGATGCTTTCTGGATCAGCCTGCCCCTTCCCCCATCACAGGCTGTTCGGATTCAGAAAAGTGGTCAATGTGAGTGACCCTTGTCCATTAACCTCTAGGAGATGCAGTGTCCTTGCTGGGATAGGCCCCTGCTCTGGCTCTCCTCCCAGGCAGGCTGAGTATGGTCACAGAGAAGGTCCAGCTCCTGAAGCACATCCCAAGGGGCTCCCTTCAGCCCAGCAGAAGCAGACACTTACCTGCTCATGAAGGAGACTCCGGGGTGTGATGGAGAGTGATGGGGTGCTTGACTTCTCGTTCACACGGGCAGACACCCACCGAGCATCAAGTGGGAGTCATGCCTGAAGGCTGATCTGGACTTTTCCCAAATCCTGATCCCAGAGGGAGTGAGCCAACACACAAGTAATAGAATCACATTGGTTTGAGGAATCTTCCCAATAGTGTGTGTGTGCCTGACGTGGGGTTACTGTTAGGGAGGTGTGTCTCCCTGCCAGCATGCTGCAATGGGGTGGGCAGTATGTGGGTGGGCAGGGAGGAGATGGGTGTCAACATAGCTTCAGAGATGCTCCTTCTGCAGGTCAGAGAATTTAACTGAAGGATGGCCCAAACTAAGGGTAAACAGATGTGGCTGTCAGGTGGGACCAGGTGAAGAAGAGCCAGAGATGAGGAGAGAAGGGAAGGTGCACAGCTGCCTAAATGGAGTGCCTGTGTCCCCTGGCCCTGGGTACCAGCTGTCTTGCAAAGGCCTATCAGCTGGTTGAGAGGGGAGAACTAGACACCATCCCAGACAACTGATTTGACTTCTTCTTGAGTTAACTGAACAGCTATCTTGGGCCTCAAAAAAGAGCCCTAAGTTTTATTACTTGGAAGTTAAGACAGACATCTTCCCCTTCATCTTCAGTGGTGTGGCTCCATGAGACAGGAGCCCCAGGGAGGGAGAGATTAGAGGGATATAGCCCATGGTGCCAGATGCCTGGATAGGTCATCTGGGGTCAGCCTGGTTATGGTGAATGAGGGGTCCCCGACTGGAGTCGGAGGTCCCTTAAACCCCAGTTGCCCTCAAGTGGAACAAAACATCTCCTTTAAGGAGAGGTTACTTGACTCAACAAACTTGGTTTTAGCAATAGACTGGCTTACACATGCCCATTCCAAACCTCCTTTCCTTTACCATTTCTCCACTCTTAAGGCTGGAAAGACTAAAGCCACTTTTTTTGTCTTCTGTAGCTGTAGGTGACTTTTGACAATGTCCTGGCCAATTACACACAAGCAGAGACCTGTTTGGGTATCGAGAAACCCTTGTACCTGACATCATTCCTTCCCTCTGTTGCCCACCTCTGTAGGAACGTGACACCTGGAGCTGTGGCATCCATACTCTGACTCTGAGAGGAAGGCCAAGAAAAATACAAGATGTCATCCCTACTATTGTAATGCCCTAAACCAATGCCAGTTACCGGCAACCTCCAGACTTCTTGTTATGTAAGGAAAATAAACCCCAATTTATTTAGGACTCTGTTAGTTGGTCTTTCTGTTTCTTGTCATTGAAAAACATTCCTAAGTGATAAGCTTGCTTATGGATGTTTGTATAAGGAAGAAGACGTAAAGGATCCCTCAACCCCCAGAGTGGAACGGGGGGGATGAGTCACCAAGGCCTCCATCAAGCAAAGGAAATATCTGGAAAGGAGCTTTCTCCCTCCACAGCATGACCTGGTCCTCCTGGCTCTGCCCAGTTGCCCCACGTTGGTCTCATCCGGCCCCCAGATGAAGGGCTCCGTATTGTGACTTGGCGCAGGATAAATCTAGACCATGAGCTCAATGCCGAAGAACTAAAAAAGACAACCTCACCCTGCTGGTCCCTCTGCCCCTCTCTACCCTGAGGATCCAAAAGTGTACTCCTGAGTTACGAGCCAGCCTTGGGCCTTGTTCCCGGGACAATGGTCGGGCTGCTGTAAAGGCAACTTTGTCCGTTGCTCCCCCACCCCTCCTCCCTTGGTTCCTGGGAGCAATGAAACCCCAATCTCATGAGGCTTTCCAGACAAACTGGAGATTCAGGCAATCTGGAACATAAAGAGAACACCCCAGGGAATAAGCAGAATGAAACTAGAGTCTAAACTGTGTCATCATGTTACCACCTTTGTTAAGGGATGTGAACCCCCTAATTAATCCTCACTAATTGTTCCTTCTCTCTCTCCTTCAAGGGCACTTCTGCTTCTCCTTCTTGGCCTGCCCTCTGCTAATCCTCCATCCTCGACCTCTTTGCACTCTCATCCGCCACTCATTTTTATGGTTTCCATAGCTCCCAGAACCCAGGGTCTCTTTCCCCAGCCCAGGCTTCCCTCTTGAGCTCCAGCCTCAAATACCCAGCTATTTCTTACACATGTGCACCTGGGCTCCATAAACTTAATATGTTCAAAACATGAATCTTGTCCTCAAATCTGCTTCGACCTGTAAATATCTTGATGACACCAATACCTCCTATATTAATTTCCTCTTGCTGCTATAACAAATCACTATGAATTTAGTGGCTTATAACATCACAAATGTATTGTTATCTAATAGTTCAGGAGATTACGAATCCAAAATGACTCTCACTGGGCTAAAATTAAGGAGTTGGCAGGTCTGCATTCACTCTGGGGACGATCCATTTCCTTGCCTATTCCAGCTTCGAGAGGCGGCCTGCATTCCTTGGCTCGTGGCCGCCTTCCCACATCCTCGGTGCCAACAATTGCATCACTGTATGCATCGCTCTGCATCTGTCATCACCTCTCCTCTTCCAAATGTCTTGCCTCCCTTTTTCACTTATAAGAATTCCTATGATTACATTGGGCCTACCTAGATAATGTAAGATTACCTCCCCATCTCCAGATCCTTAATTTAATCACATCTGCAAGGTCCTTTTTGCTACATAGGTAATGTTTTCATAGTTTCCAGGGCTTAAGATGTGAATATTTTTAGGGGAACCTTATTCTGCCTACCACACCCATCTAGACTCTTCCCTTTACTAATAACTGCTATCATTTGCTGAACTTTTTTTTTTTTTTTAGCTTAGTCTTTGGGCTGTCTTTTTTCTAAGTATTTTCATATACTGTAGATATAATACAAAATGAAAAGAGGCTTTTGGACTCCCAAAATTCTACTGGCAGAAAGCAAACTGAGAAAACTACTCAGCTACAAGTCCATGCTAGCTTTCCTGAAAAAGGAAGGACGACACAGAGGTCAGAACCAAGAGTCACAGAGAACTATTCCATCTGCCTGGCTGGATTTCAGAATTGCTGTGGACCCTTTTCCTTTCCTTTGAACAGGAACGTACATTGCAGTTATCTTATGCCTCTCCCACTTTATATATAGGGTGTTTGGAGAGTGTCCTCTTTGTTTAACTGATCGACAGGCATCTTTCATGGGAGCTGTACTTAAGGAGCTACATCTGAGGGCCTTTTCTTCAACTCAGCTTGATTTAGAGATACAGCGGATGCTATAATAGGAAAAGACTTTTTGGGCTTTGGGGCAGCAGGGCCTTGCTCCCTCCTAACTGAGCAAGGGGTGGGACCCATTCTGCACCTCCATATATACTAGGGTCTCCACCTAAGTGAAGCTCACTGTGTGAAACCACCCTTGAGAAAGCCAGGCGAATTGCAAGCACTGGAAATAACCTTGGGGTGGGCAAAGGAGCGACCTCAATGGCCAGGACTTTGTTGTCCAGAACAGCTCTCTAGTCATCTCTGGTGGGATGCTACAGCTTCCTCTGCCCCTCCTCTGGGTTCAGTGGGTTCTGTGGAGCTTTCAGTGGTACTGGGACCTCTGCTTTTCCTCAGGGGACTGGAAAAACTGCATAACTGTCTGCCCTGCTCTCAAACCACCTCATGGTGGGAAGGCCAAATGTGGGGTAACGATATGGGGGAGAGAAGGGAATAGGTGCACTAGAGACAGAAACAAAGTGGGGGAGGAGAGAAAGAATGGGTGCTACTGCTGGATTGCATGATTGAAGACTTTCACTTTAAAACTCCCAGCACAGTCCCCTGGCCACACAGCATCCCCCAACCCCAACATAAAAAGCTCTTTCTCAGAACAAAAGGCCTGTCACCAAAAGCCCTTATTTAACAACAATAACAGCAAAACACACAAGGTACAAAAACATTTTTCTCAAAAAATTTTCCAATTCAATTTAACAAATATTTATTTTCCTGAAAAAGCAGAGATATATAAAGAAATAGACGTGGATTTTTCTCTTGTTTTTGATTGAAAAGCCTATTGGCACAACCAGGAGAAAAGCATTGCCCCAGTGAGCCAAAGCACAATAGGAAAGCATTTTTAACACAGAAAAGAACACTAACATATAAATACACCAAGGCAATTTTAAAGCACAGCAGAGCATCACTCCTCTGATGGGGGATGGGTCTAATGCTCGCAGGCAACTTGTGTTCTGTCTTCTTTGTGGACTGCTTGGGACTGCAGTGCACACCGGGGCGAGCTTCCACTGTCTGCTAACAAACCATGGCATATGCCTGCACATGCAAAAATACCATCAATAAAGTTATGCTTAATTAGCAAAAACTAATGGAAGAATAACTTGGACAGCAAATGGGAGTCCAGAGACCCAGCTTCGGGTAAGATAAGAACAGTTTCCTCATCTGGAAAATGGATTCGATAGCCTCTGCTGTCCCTTCAGGCAGTAATAGGTGTGATTTTAAAAGGTTTACTCAGGAATCCAGGACCAAACATGGCAGAGGAGATATGAAAATACCATTAGGGGCCTACAATAGGTAGCTCTGTTAAGAAACGAAGGACCAGGCCAAATGAATTGCAACCTCCAAACTCCTTTAAGGGCAACCCATGGGTCTGACTCAGATCCTAGCAGGATGTGTAACCCACGTGCTAGGTATTCATCCTTCACAGGTTTGACCACATGTAAAGTTGTTTTTGCCTCCACTGTGCATAGGCATATATTTTAGTGATGTGTGCTATGCAGAATGTGGACCTGGGCAAGCTGTGTAAGATGGTACCAAGCAAGGCACAACCTGCTCCCAGACAGAGGTGAGAGCCATTGCTGAGCACACAAGAACTTTGCCAGAATGTTGTCAGAGACAAAGCTTTCGCCCAATTCTGGAAGAACAGGAGACAACTTTCCTGGACTCTGCATCTATGTGCGTTGCAGCTATGAGTGAGATAATTATGCTTACTTGTTTAGGGTTGTTTTGAGTTCTTTGAGTCTCTCCAAGGATACTGCCCACAACTGTAGTATCTGCAAAAGTGCCATGAACACTCTAGAGAAGGCTGAGCAAGAAGGATCCTCAGAGGGCAGCTTCCCCCCAGGCTGCCTTACTGGGCAGAGACAGAGGACTCTCAGGGCTCACTCCAGTTTTCTTTCTGTCCCTGGAGTTCTTGCCTGTCTCCCTGCCTCTTTTCCTTTGCTGCAGTTCTCTGTCCCCACCCCACGCCCACACAGATGCGCGGAGGGGGGACCTGCCTTATCTTCTGCCCCCCCACCCCACGCCCACAGACGTTTCTTTCTTGAAGGCCATTCCCCGGCTTAATTATTTGCAGATCTTCTTTCTCTCTGAGTCTCCTGAAGTCCAAAGACTGTTCGGATAATTAAACCTGGAGGGACCCGGAGGAAGAGACCCACCCCCTGGGCCTTTGGAACCGGGGTTGTGTGATTAGGTCATAATTGATCTTTATTGTTGCTGCTGAAGGTTATTTATCCCATTCTCAGGGGAGCCTTTGTCACTCGTGTGCCCCGCCCCCAACTTTCTGAAGCTGACCTGCTCCCGCCAGGAGCCCTGCCCTCTGGCTGCTCCAGAGGGACCAGGGGGTGCTGCTGGGCTGTTTACTCATTTGTTCTCCTTGGGGGCCGCAGCAGTTGTGTCCTCCAGCAGTTCTGTCCCCCATTCCCAGACTTCGCTGCATTTCTCAGGCTCCTTGTCTCTGCCACACCTTTTGTTTTCCTGGCCACTTCAGTGCCTGGGCCTCCTACCCTGCTCTCCCCTCCTGGGGACCAAAGCCCAGAGCTGAAGAGGAACCTACTACAGAACTGCTCTGCAGCAGCCTCCACTCTGAGTTCTAAGAGCCTTCCCAGGCATGCCCTGGGAAGGAAACTGGGGCGGGAGGAATGAGGCTCCCTAAAAATACATTCAGATTTCCCAGCGGAGGGACGATGGGAGGGTAGAAGCCAGGACTGTGAACCACACTGGACATTCAGCTCCACGCTGTCTCCGAGGTACGGGGCCTCCCTGAAAGAGAATGGGAAAGAAAAGACTCTTCCACCCACAAATAAACCTCTAAGGGCTGTCTTGGGCCATGGAGATATTATTGTTTGTGATAATAATACATTTTATAAAGTACTCTAAAACATTTTAACTGATTTCATTTTGTTCATCAGCATGACCTCATCTGTCTGGGGCGAGGGGGCAGGGCAGAGATCCGTGTCAGAAACAAGGAAACTGGGAACTAGAGCAGCCGCGTGAGCTGCCCAAGGCAAAGCCAGACAGTGTCCTGCCTCTCCCGCTCAGGTCAATTTTGCAGTTTCCTTATGACAACATGGGGGTCTCCTCCAGGAGGTCGTGATTTTACTTGCTGGGTTGAAATTTCCTGCTAAGACTGCCTGGAGACGCATCGCTTCTCCTGGCAGAGGATTCAAGGTGTCCTACTTCTTTGGAGAAGCAGTTTTTCCTGGGCCCACCCGTGTCATGTTGCTCTACAGAGCAGAGCAGGGTCCCTCAGAATGAAGGATCAACCACACTTCCCATGACTGCACACCCATGGAGTGCCAGATCCATGCCAAGAGTCTCCCACATGCCTCTCCCACTAACCCTGGGGAGAGGGCTCTCTGATCACTCTTATTTCTTAGATGAGGCAATAGGGTCAGAGAAGTCAACCCACTCTAGGTCACACAGCCGGTAAGAGGCAAGAGCTGAGACTGAAGCCCAGGACCTCCGGGGCTTTGGAGTCCGTGCCCGGAACAGAGAAAGATGTGCTGTGTCTCGGGTAGGTATCCCCTGGACGGGAGGGGGAGCACATCTAAGCTCATGTGCCGCCCCATGAGAGTAGGGACATCGATAAGAGACAGCCAAGTGCAGCAAAAATGAATTCGGTGTCGGAAACGTGAACGCAGACAGGGCCCCTGGAGATCACCTGTGGCGCCCAAAGGCAGGGAGTGACTTGCCCTGAGTCAGAGGGCAGAGCCAGAACTAGAACCCAGGTTCCCTGGCTTCCAGGCCCACAGCTGCCCGTTGCCCCACTCCAGCTCGTTGGCAGCTTCCTCCGTCAGCTTTACAAGTTTATCCCCACTGCTTGCCATGTCAGAGGCCTCAGCAGAATCTGTGAGCACAGTCCCTTTCAGTCTGTAGAGAAACTTCTTGGATTAGAAACAACCCCCCAAAACACAAGCAAGCAAACAAACAATTCCTTGAATAATTAATGAGGTCTCTGAGCTACGCTCCTGCGAGAGAGTCCTCACAGATGCCTATGTTCAACTCTCATGGCCTCCCAACCCCATTCATTCATCCCCATGCCCATCCCTCCATCCCCATTCCTATCCCTCCATTCCCATTCCCATCCCTGTTGTGTTTGAACGACAGCAAAGAAACACCCTGGGCGGCAGCAGTCCTCAGCGTACAACGGGAGCTGGGTTTGGTTCCCAGGCCCTCAGGACTCAGTGTGGGACAGAAGAGACTTCTAGCTCTGGCCCTGGAGTCCAGTAACCTCCACCTCACAGCGGCTCCTGCCCCGCTACTTCCTGGACTGGGGCCATTTTCTTTTTGAAATATTTTATTTATTTATTTTTAGAGAGGAGGGAGGGAGGGAGGAAGAAAGGAAGAGAAACATCAATGTGTGGTTGCCTCTCATGTGCCCCCAACTGGGGACCTGGCCCACAACTCAGGCATGTGCCCTGACTGGGAATCAAACCGGGGACCCTTTGGTTCACAGGCCCATGCTCAATCCACTGAGCTACACCAGCCAGCGCTGGAGCCATTTTCTTAACTGCTCAAGCATCCAGTCTCTGGGGGTCTGTCCAGAGGGCAAATGTGCCACACCTGGGCTGGGACTGCTTGATGAGACGTGAGTGGGCTCAGGGCAACACTGAGTGAGCCTCCACAGACCGTCTCTGGGAAAGCAGCTCTAGGGAGAAAAAGGAAAAGGTAGAGCCCTGACTCGTAGAGATCGCTGATTTCTTTGGTGTAAAACCTCTTACAATGGCCTATTATGAGCTACCTAACATTCTTGAACATTTAACACACTCTTGGGAGCTGGCATAGGCTAGGTCCAGCACACCACTGCCCCCTCCTATGCTGCCCACCTTTGGCTCCCAGATGTTCTGATGCAGGGAAAGTTTTTAATTTTGTCTCAGTCACTGGCAGGTGTCTGACAGTCTAGGAAAGCCAAATTCCAGACAGTACATCTCCCCAAGTTCTCAGGTCTCAGCCACAGGGTAACAGAAGCAAACAGCGCAAAGCCTTGATGTCTAAAAGGATTTTTCTTCCAAGGAGTTCAAAGCAGTTGCTATGTCTGATCTTACCTTATCCTCCCAACACCCTGGGAAAGTGGGGAGACAGCGGGAAGAATTTGGGTGTCTCTTCCTGAAAGACAGGGACACTGAGGCCCAGAAAGCTTAGCAAGTTTGGTCAAGGTCACTGGCAGTTTGGCGCAGAGGCTGGAATGGGAAGCCCAATTATGCCTCCCATTCTCAACCTCAGGCCACTTCCTCCACTTTGCCTTCTCATGACCCCCCAGCAAGAGTCAGATCGGGGATGGAGAAGCATGAGATCTTTCTGCGGTTTTCCCAGACAGAACCCAGGTCTCTATTTCCCAGCTCTCCCAGTCTCAGACCACACACTCTTAGTGCCTCCAGGGCAGCTGGCCCGACAGGCTTCCCTTGGGGGTGTGCCAGCTCTGTCTCCGCTCATTAGCAGGTCTGTTTCCAGGTGGATCCACCACGGGGTCATTAAAGCAATAAACAAGTTCCCGGATTGTCGGAGGGCTGGACCTGGCACCCACTGCTCCCTGTATTGTGCAGAGTTCCAGCGGGCCCACACAACCCCTGAAACAATGCCTCACTTCCTTCCAGGAAGCCGCAGACCCAAGCCAGTCTCCTGGGCTCGCCCACGTGCTCTGGCCAAGCCATTGTCTCCAAGTCAGACGTATCTAGCCATTCCCATGACCGGGGTAATCGCAGCCTCTTTACCATCCAAAAGTAGGTGTACCAGGGGTTGGAGGCTGAGAGCCATAGCTCCCGGAAGGATGCTGTTGCCCAAATGCCCACAGTGCCTGGCCAGGAGGTCTGTTGCCACCACCCTCTACCACCACCACTCCCCTCCACTCCCATTTGGATTTTGTGCTTCAGCCTCTCCCTGGAGCAGGAGTGCACACAAGTCCTAACAAGCCTCTTGGCCCTCCTGGCACCCCTTTCTGTGTTTGGCTAGGACTGTTTCCTATTTCCCTAAGGGTTGTGTCTATTCCCCAGGTAGGTGCTAAGTAGTGGTTCGAAGCAGGGTCCATCAATAATGTGAGCAACAAGGTCATCCAGCCTTGCATAGTCACTCACCTGGAGGGGAAGAACACTGCCCAGCCCAGGATGTTCTTTTGCAAGGGATTCTAACAGCTTCCCAGTGGATCTATGCCACAGTCACTGCCCACCTGGGTTTCTTCCTTTTAAATGGCTCTACTTGGGATTTCTTCGATGGAACAATGTGTTAGGGGCAGAGAGGACCTGGGACAGAGTGTGCTAGCTAGAATCTAAAGAGAAGATGAGACTCAGGGTGGGGGAGAGACCAAGCAGCCTGGGAGAGGCCTGCGAAACTCACTGTGCAGGCCAGAGAACCTGGCCCCGGTGGTCCGCAGGGTAGGAGGTGCTGCGGTCTGAAGGCAAAGGTCCCAGAGGCTCTGTGTGCAGTCCCTTGTTCTTGCCAACACCCAGCAAGAACTGATGAGGCTGATATGTTTAACTGAACACAATTTGTTAAGGCTGCTCAACTTTGGCCCCAAGCCCTTACCTGGGGAAGCACAGACAGCTCATGCTTAGGGGCTGCTCTGGGTGGTGGAGGATAGTGAAGAAAGGTCCTGGCTGGGCGTGGCAGGTGGGAAGACACGCTGGGAAAGAGACCTTCCACAGAGAAAGGAGCCCCTGCTGTGGCTGTGGGTAAAGACGTCTGAAATGTTCTGAAGGGGGATGGGAAGAAGGAGGCAGACCAGCTTCAAACCACATTCTTCAATGCAGAATACAGCAATACTGCATTTTTTTAAAATTAACTTTCTTAAGATAATTCACTTAAAGTAAAATACACCATTTTAAGTATACAGTTCGTGAGCTGTGACAAATCCATAAACCTAGGTAGCCACCACCACGGGACAGTTACGGAACATTTCCATCACCCTCAAAGGTTCCCTCTTGGCCCTGGCAGCGAGCCTTCCCCAACTACTTGCCCAGGCAACCACGGATCTGCTTTCCGTCACTATAGAATACTTTTGCAAATTCGAGTTTTCCATACAAACAAAGGCATAGAGTATGGGCCCTTAATATGTCTGGCTTTAGTCAGCTGTTGCGTGTATCAGTAGTTTGTTTCTCTTCATTGCTGAGTAGTATTCCAAGTGAGACTTTTCCAGTTTGCTTATCCATACTTGTCAATGGACACTTGAATTGTTTCTGGTTTAGAGATGTTAGGAATAAAACTTCATTGTTAGTGTACAAGTCTTCTCTTGGGTATACATCTGGTAGGAAAATTGTTGGGTGGTATAGTTAGTGTATGTTAACTTTGTGAGGAATTGCCAAACTATTCTCAAAAGCAGTTGTAGCATTGTCTGTGCCCACCAGCAATACACGGTCATTTCAGTAGTTCTGTATCCTTACTCACACTTGGTATTTACATCTTTTTTCATCTAGCCATTCCAAGTTAGTAAAATGTCGTTACATTTTTAATTTGCATTTTCTTGATAACTAATGATATTGAATGTGCCTATTGGACATTAATATATTTCCTTTGGCAAAGTGATTTTTCAAATCTTTTGTCCATTTAAAAAAATTGGGTTATCTTCTTATTATTGAACATAAGAATTCTTTATACGTTCTGAATACAAGTCCCTCTCTTAAAAAAAAGAAATACTTGTTTTATTTATTTCTAGAGAGAGGAGAAAGGAGGGAGGAAGAGAGGGAGAGAAACATCTATCAGTTGCTTCCTGTGCCCAACTCACAACCCAGGCATGTGCCCTGACCAGGAATTGAACCGACAACCTTTCCGTTCACAGGCCAGTGCTCATGCACTGAGCCACACCAGTCAGGGCACAAGTCACTTGCTAGAGGTAAATATTGTAAATACAATACGCTTTCCCAGGCTGTGACATGTGACTTCCTTTTTTGTTTTCTAAAAGTGTCCTTAGAAGAACAGCTTCTAATTTCAATGGAGTAAAATTTACTGTTTCTTTTTTGGTGTCCTAGAAATCTTTTTTTACTCCAACAGTCACAGAGATTTTCTCCTATGTTTACCCTTAGAATTTTACCATTTTAGCCCTATGTTTATGTCTATGATTAATATTTAGTTTATTTTTAAATATTATGAGGGTTGGGATCAATGTTGTTGTTGTTGTTTTTCATAAGACTACACAGTTGTCCTAGCATCATTTGTTGAAAAGATACTCTTTCCTCTTTCAGTTATCATGGCATCCTTGCCAAAAATCAATTGACAAAACATGTGTGGGTCTATTTCTGGACTTGTTTTTCTGTTTGCCTATGTATACGAGGTCTGTCCAGAAGTTCTCCAGCCATGTAATATGAAAAATAGAGACATTCATTGAAGAAGATACAAGAAACATTGTACATAGGACAATGATGCCTCAGTCCCCTTCAAAGTAGGTACCTTGGAATCTCACGCAGTTCTCCCAGTCGCCATCAGCTGCCCCATCATATTTTCCTGAATCTCATTGTCAGTCTGAAATCTCTATTCCTTCAAAGGTGATTTCAGTTTAGAGAAAAGCAGGTCACCAAATTTGAGCTGTAGAGGGGCTGACTCACCTGGGTGATTTGATGTTTCACCAAAAACTCTGCAGGAGATGTGATGCATGAGTGGGTGTGTTTTCATGATGAAGCTGCCAATCATCAGTTGCCCATCGCTGCGGCCTTCTGAATCATCCAAACAGTTTCCACCGAGGAATGTTCAAGCTTAACACAAAATCTGATGCAGATTCGTTGCTCTGCTCACTCAGGTATTTTGAATGTGACAACCACATAGTACACATGGTCACTCAACAATGTCTACCACCCCCACTGACTAATACAATGAAGTCATCATTGTTCGCACATGCATATTCCAATCCACTCTCTTTGGCTGCCAACTTACATTGATGTCGTGCAAACAGTTCTCATTATATTAACAATGGCTGGACTTTTTCCAGACAGACCTCATATGTCCGTTCTTATACCTGTGTTGCACTGACTTGATTACTATGGCTTTATAACAGGTCTTGAAGTCAAATAATTTAAATCCTACTTTGCTCTCCTTTTTCAAGATAACTTGGAATATTCTAGATCCTTTGAATTTCTACATAAATTTTGGAATAAGTTTGTCAATGTAAGCAAAAATTACCGGGTGATTGTCTTAGTTCATTTGGGCTGCTGTAGCAGAATACCCTCAACTTACTGTAGGCTTAAATAACAGAGATTTATTTCTCACAGTTCTGGAGGCTGGGAAGTCCAGGATCAAAGGACTAGCAGATTCAGTGTCTGCTAAGAGCCCACTTCCTGGTTAATAGATGGCCATTTTTTGCTGTATCCTCACATAGTAGAACGGGCGAGGGCTCTCTCTGTGGACTTTAAAAAAATAAGGGCATTATTTCCATTTGTGAGGGCTTCAACATAAGAATTTGGAGGGTACACAAGCATTCAGTTTATAGCAGTGATTATTATTGAGATTGCATTGAATGTACAGATCAATTTTGGGAGAATGAACATTTTAACAATATTGGTGTTTCCCATCCATGAACATGGCATATCTCTCCATTCATTTAGATCTTTAATTTTTCTCAGCAATGTTTTATAATTTTTCATATAAATGTCTTACACATCTTTCATTAAATTTATCACTAGGTATTTCATATTTGTTGATGCTACTGTAACTTTTTATATTCAATAGTTTGTTACAACTGATTTTTGTGTACTGACTGGTATTCTGCAACCTTGCTCAATTGACTTATTAGTTCTAGCACGTTTTTTTCTGTAAATTGCTTAGAGTTTCCTGCATACGTATCATTATAGCAGTGAATAAAAAGAGTTTTATTTACTGTGTGTATGACCTGTATTTCTGGACAATCACGTTGGTTCTGATGTAGTCCCCTTTTTACACATTGCTGGGCTTTATTTGCAAAAATTCGTCAAGTCTCTGTGTCTATGTTCATGAGAGATATTAGACTAGATAGTTTTCTTTCCTATCATAGCTTTGGCTGTGGCATCAGGGTAATGCTGGACCCATAAAATGAGTTGCAATGTGTTCCTTTCTCCTCTGCTTTATGAAACAATTATGTATGATTAATATTACTTCATCCTTAAATGACTGGTAGAATTTTATCTTTTTTTTTCAATTTCAAATTCAAATCTTTAATAGATAGAGGTCTATTCAAATTTTCTACTTCTTCTTGGGCCAGTTTTTCTATTATGTGTGTTTCAAGTAATTTGTCCACTTCGTGTAAGTTGCCAGATATATTCTATAAAGTTGTGAATAATACTCCCTTCTTATCCTTTTAATATCTGTAGGGTCTGAAGTAATCTTCCCTCCCTTTCACTTCTGATATTGGTGATTTGTGTCTTTCCTGTTTTGTTGTTGATCAATGTAGCTACAGATTTATCAATTTTGTTGACCTGTTCAAAGAAGAAGCCTTTGTTTTCATTGATTTTCTTCATTGTTGGTCTGTTTCCTAGTTCACTGATTTTTCACTCATCTTTATTATTTTCTTCCTCACATTGCTTTTTGAAGGTTGTAGAAGGGCATGAGTTCCCACCCCCATCTTCAATTGTAAGTCACAGGAAGTCTTAATGAAAAGGGGTCTTAGACATAATCTTGTCCAATTTCTTTCTTTTCTTTTCTTTCTTTCTTTCTTTCTTTCTTTCTTTCTTTCTTTCTTTCTTTCTTTCTTTCTCTCTCTCTCTTTTCCTTCCTTCCTTCCTTCCTTCCTTCCTTCCTTCCTTCCTTCCTTCCTTCCTTCCTTCTTTCCTTCCTTCTTTCCCTCCCTCCCTCCCTCCCTCCCTGCCTCCTTCCTTCTTTTTCTTTCTTCCTTATCTGTCAAGAAAGGGGTACTAGGCAGGTGCTGGCAGAAGCCGCTGAACTAGATGCTTCTCCCTACTGCCAGTAACAACAGGTCCCCGGACACCTCTCTCCATGTTAAAATGACTGCCAGGGAGGCCCCACAAAAAGTGGGCTGGCTGAGTCAGCCTGCTCTGAAGAGCAGGCCCTGAGGAGAACACAGGACTTCCCAAGACACACTAGCTCAGGCCTTGCCATATGCTCCTAACCTGTCCCACAGGAAGGCAGGGAACACTGGCCTCACACCACCCTTAGGAAAGGGTTGTAGAGGAGCTCCTTCCCCAGGCTGGATGGCACTGTGGGCTTGTCATTCCCATCCCTCTTTTGGAATAACCAGAGGTCCTTGTCATGGCCTTTTCTGACAGCTCCAAGCAACTTAGCTCTGCTCAGCCCCAGCCTGGGGGTCCAAACAGAGAAGTTGCCCTGCCCAGTCTGGCCCCAGCTTGGACCTTGAGGGCAGCTACTCATGAGCCAGCCTTACAGGCTGTCTCACTCCCTATCCAAGGCCACCAAACCCTCCCCCACCACCAATGGGAACCTCAGCTGGCCAGGGTACCCAGGCTAGGTCTGGTCACCTTGGGCCAGTCACGGCTGACTGCCCCTGCAGTGCTGACCCTGGGTCCCCACCACCCTCCAGCCCCCACCATTGAGAGGGAAGAAGTGGCTGCACTGTGGCTCATGACAGCTTGGTCCTCACATGAACATTGCAGGGCTCCACAAACACGAGGGTGCTCAGTGTGTGCTCATAGCCACCGAGCACCTTTAGTTCGTTAGGCAACGTCCTGCAGACCAAAAGGTCACAGGTTCAATTCCTGGTCAGAGCACGTGCCTGGGTTGCGGGTTTGGTCCCCAGTTGGAGTACATGCAAGAGGCAGCTGATTGATGTTTCTTTCTCACATTAGTGTTTCTCTGCCTCTCTCTCTTCCTCCCTCCCTTCCCCCCTCTATAGAATCAATAAAAGAAAAAAAAGAGGTAACTTATTTTTCCTTTTTAATAAATCCTCACCTAAGGATATGTTTTATTGATTTTAAAGAGAGAGAGGAAGGGTGAGAAAGAGAAACATCAATTGGTTGCTTCCTGTGTGCGCCCTGACCAGGGATCAAACCCACAACCTAGGTATATGCCCTGACTGGGAATTGAACTCACAACCTTCTGGTGCACAGGACGATGTTCCAACCAACTGAACCACCTAGTCAGGGCCAACCCCTTATATTTCATAGGTGAACAGAAATCCTAGGGGGAAGAAATTTTTCTCATGCAAATTAGTTTTCCAAGGCCCACTAATTTAGTCATTTATTTATTTCTTCCTTTAGTAATATATAGTCACACCTTGGTACTCACAGGCTTCAAAACTTGTCAAACCTGTACTTGTCGCATTTTGAGGAGGAAAATACTTCATCACCCGTCACTTGCTCGCCAATTCGCTTGGCACTGTGTTGAGTTCTGAAACAAATTAATGAAGAGTGACAAGGTACCACTGTATTCTTACTCATTCATGTAAGGCATATTTGTTGAATTTACTCTATGGGCCAGAGACTGTGTTCTGTTTTAAGAACAAAGATGATTAAGTCATAGTCTCTGCCTCCAAAAATCTCCCAGCTTAATGAAGGAGATAGTAAGTGATCATATTATTACAATGCTAAGTGCCACAACACAGGTGTTCTCAGGATGCCATGAACGTTAGCTGAGGAAAGAACGACAGAGCTTTACGGCTAGTGAGAAGAGGAGGCTGGAGGTAAGAGGTAGCTGGAAAAGGCATCAGAGAAGACTTTTAAATGGATTCACCAAGCAAAATGGATTCACTGTTCTTTACTCCAGAAAGAGCCTTGTGAATCTACTAAATATTTATTTAAATAAAGCAAATAGAAAACAATGCAAGTCTCAATAAACAGCCATCAGTTAATCAACTAGCTAATTTTGTGTCCAGCATCCTGCTAGGAGGTTTGGGAGAACACAGATTATGCAGATGACTCAATCGTGCTTTCCAGAGAATAAATATTCTTTCAGATTCCCATTTACTGATTTTTTTTCTTTCTTTCTTCCTTCCTTCCTTTCTTTTTTTTTTCTGGCAGATGGCATATCCCATCCATAGAAGGTAAATATATTTGAATCTATGGAGTTATCGATATAAACATCCTTACCTATTATCTCCTTACCTATTGCTGCAAAAAAATTACCCCCAAACTTTGCAAATTTATTGTCATCCCACACAGTTCCTTGAAGGTCAGGAATCCAAGACTGGCTTAGCAGAGAGTTTCTGGCTCAGTGTCTTGTCAGAGGTCTTTCATGAAATTAGTGACCAGGGTTGCAGTCTCTGAAGACTGGACTGGGATGAAGACTTGGCCAGGAGCGGAGGGTCTCCTTCCAAAGCACTCATGTGGCCGCAAGCAGGAGGCCTCAGTTCCTCACAGTGTGGGCCTTTTCACAGGGCTGCTGGCCATGGCAGGTGGTTTCCCTCAGAGCAAATGATGCAAATGCCACTCTTTTTCTATTAGGGCCTGGCCTCCAAATCACACATTGTTACTTGTGCTTTGTTCTGTCCATTAGAAGTGAGTCACTAAGTCCATCTTATCTTCAGTGGGAAGAGATTCCACTAGGGACAATGTGTTCACCAAGGTGTGGGGATTATTGGGGCCACCTTCGATATTTACTTACCACCTTGGATATTTACTTGGTATTACCTCATAGACCAACCACAATTTTAAGAATCTGGAAGCTAGTGACATTGAGAATGAAATAGCCAACTCTCAACTTTGCATCATTTTTACAGATGGAAATGTAAAGAAAAGGGTATAGATCTTAGAAATAAAATTATTTTATAGAATACAGTCCTCTTTATAAATATTATACTGTTACATTCTAAAGTACAAAATTTTTACTGAGAACCAAATCCAGCCCCATGCTGGGAGAAATACCTTAGATATCAGGGGGCAGCTTTAAGGAATCTTCTGGAAGGATGTAACAATTGTCCTTTGACAGTTAAGAATTACCCAGGATTATGATTCTATTTAATTTTGAGACTGAGGATACAGCAATAAACAAGACATCAACAAGTGGGAGTGGACTGAATGTTTACATCCCTGCAAAACCCCTATGTTGAAGCCCTAACTCCCAATGTGATGGTATTTGGAAGTGGGGCCTTTTGGGAGATGATTAGGTTTAGATGAGATTATAAAAGTGGGGCTCAGTGATAGAATTAGCCCTTACATAGATAAAAGCTGTCTCTCTTCCCCATGCGAAGATACAGAGAGAAGGTGGCCATCTACCAGCTGGAAAGAGACCTCTCATGAGGAACCCAGTTGGCTGGCACCTTGATCTTGGACTTCAGGCCCCCAGAACTATGAGAAATAAATGTTTCTCGTTTAAGCCATCCAGTCTATGGCATCTTGTTAAAACAGCTCGAGCAGACTACTGTCTCCTGATTGAGCAGAAGCAAAGCAAAATTCACGGCGTTAGGATTTTACAGTGTTTTCAGCGGTGGAGAATTCTTTAGGGTTTCACGACAGCTTCTGCCTGCAGAGGGGAGGGCTGATGGAAGGGAGCTCCAACAACTGAAGGAGTTACTAAAATGTGACTGCAGGGCATGGAAGGAAGCATTTTAAGGGCTAACTTGGAATTCTAAGTCAGTAGTAGAAACTTTGGAGAAGAATCACATTTTTGGTGAAAGGATGGGGTCAGTATGGTCATTGGTGTAGATTCCAATAATGAAAGATTTGTTTTTAACCAAATAGGCTCTTCAGCTTGCATAGATAGTTTGTCATGGAAAAGATATTTAAAGTTGGAACAAGTGCTAAGACTAGATTACTTTTCCAGGACTCAAGAGAAGAAGACACAGTGAGGAGGCTTATATGGACTCAGAGGTCCATCCTCATGCATCCTGGTGACAAGGGTGGACTTCTCTTTCTTGCATACAAGAGTAACCCAGTAATCATATATCTAATTCTTCTCTAAAAGTTCTTGGGAAGATAAGATTCCAGGCTCACCTCAAAATAAGAGAATGTTTTAGGGGAGACCTACATGCTAGCGAGAACGGATTCAGCTGCTATAACACAGGCCAATGTCACAGTGACTTATAGAAGATAGCAGTTCATTAGTCTCTCCTATAATTGTCCAAGAATAAGGATGACAGAGTTTTATAAGGGCTCCATAGTATCATAGACCCAGACTCCTTTTTCAATGCCCTTCTTTCATCTCATGGCCTGAGATAGCTGCTACATCTCCAATCACCATACTCACACTCTAGTCAGCAGAAGGGAGAAAGACAGAATGTGAAAAATACACCCTTTCTTGTGAAGGATGTGACCAGGAAGTTGCATATATCACTCTGTGCAGGTCCTATATGATGGAACCAGGAAGCGGTATGTCGCACTTCTGCTTAGGTCCTGTAGGGCAGAACCTAGGCACATGGCCATACTTAGCTGCCAAGGAAGCTGGGAAAAGCTGTCATTGACTGGCTGTCATTTTCTCAGCTAAACTTTGTATTATTCTAGAAGGGAAAAACAGATATTGGGGGACAACTAGCAGCTTCTGACATTAATAACCTCTTTTAATCTCCCCTGAAAGGAAGGCCAAGCAGATCAGTCATAGCCAAGTAAATATTCTTGCATTAGATTATAACTTTACGACAGCAAATTCCCTAGCTCTTTTTGCTCTTCCCTTTACTGTCGTTGCCTAGCACAACTGATGGCACAGAGTAGGTCCTCAATACATATTTATAAAGCTGGATTTAAGAGTTCCAGAAGACCCTCCTTGTGCTTCTTCCCAAGGATTTTTGTTGCAAGGATGAAGATTACTCAGTTTCCCATTACATCAAACCTGAGAAGGTATGCTGAGAGTTCTTCCCTGTCACAGCCACCAACCAGCAGTGACTGCGGAACACTGCGATGGCTCGTCAAAACATGAGAAAAACGTACACAGAGACAACCGAGTCCTGTGGAGAAAAAGGGATAAAACGGCCACTCTCTCTAGTGGAGAGTGCCGGGCCACCCTCCCTCGGGGAGAGCCCCTAGGGGAGAGCACCCTGTTCTCCTGTCCCAGCAGCTTTTTATTGGGTTTGTTTGCATAAGAATTCAGGTAAAGCTCATTACTCATTGCCAGGAAGAAAGGGTCAAACAATAGACAACAAGGAAGTCTGAGGGCCTATTTTGAGTCAAGGTCAAAGAGCTGTAAAAGACTTTAAGGAACAAACTTACTTCCTCCTTGGACCCTTATCATTCAATGGAAAGCATTCTAAACAAAGCAGGTTTCACAGGATTTTACATATTCTTTCTTAGGCCTGATCACCCAGGGAACCCGCCCTTTCCAGCACAGGGTGGCACCACCCTGTCATTGTTTCAGGCTTAGGTGGACCAAGGGAACTAAGGCAGCCAAGAGATTAGGAGATTTTCTCACAGACAATGAGGACTCAGGCTTTGTCAAAGCTGAGGGGTGAGGGTCCATCACCCCCTTTTGCTGTAGCCCCCAAAGTCCTTCCTTGGGGGCCTCCTACGTGATCATGCCTGTCTTAGGTCGTTCTCCCCTTGGGGAATCTTACCCGTCATTGGCTAACCGACCAAGCATTGGGGTCCAGGCAGCATGAAGTAAAAGGAGCAGAAGCGGTGCTCCTGCCAGGGAGATATGCTTGTCTCCTTGCTGGCTTACAGTTCCAGGTTGTTCCCTCAGCCTTAGCCTTGGCTGGGGTTACAGCTTCTGAAACCAGGCAGGGCGGTTCCCAACACTTCCCAAAGTGACACTTCCTACCACCATTCCCCCCTGATGGGTAGTGTGGTTTCTTTATAGTCTTGGACTCACGCCCAGTGACGGTGCATTTTAGATTAGTGGTGCACGAAGAGCAGCTCGACAGCCCATGGTATGAAAAAGCCAGGCCATTCTAATATGTTATCCCTATGAGCAAACTTGGTATCTTCCTAACAGAATTTTATCCCAAGGTCTTCCACATTGCACAGACTAATTCTTTTAGCTAGGAGAGGCCAGCTTTGGAGGAATGGGGCATCTATTGGGAGGTGCTGAAGGACCACATCAAGCAGGCAGAGACTCTGGCCTCCTCAGCTGGGGCCTGGGTCAGTGTTACAGCTCTCCCCTAAGGGCCTTGTTTCCAGCCTCTGCATTTAATAAGCTGAGAGAATCGAAAACAGTAAAATATGGAAGATAATACAAGTCAATAAAAAGATAAAATAAATAAACTAAGAAGAAATTAAAAAATGGTGGAAGAGTTAAAAAAAAAAAGACAGCAGGCAAGTGATAATATGACCTAAAAATAAACCAAATAAAAGAAATGAAAAGATAGAACAAAGATGCAATAAGGCAAAGGTTAGAAATAAAAGGAGAATAAAAAGATAATACAATAACAATAAATCTAGAAGATAAGATGTGATAAAATAAAATAGTATAAAATAACTAGAAGAAAGACAAAGCAGATTAAAAATGACTGAGATAAGTAAAATCATTAAAACCAGAAAAATAAAAGACTAAAAGGAATTAAAACAATAAAATATGTTACACCAAAACCAAAAGAAATAAAAAATTTAAAAGACGGGGCTATGGGGAAAGAAGGTAATAGATTAATTTTGCTTGAAATTAAAATAATGCTGCAGTGAAAGGACAGAAGCTTACCCCTCGTGCAGATGCGTTCTTGAGTCCAGCCAGCCTCCAGGCTGTGCAGACTTCCCAACTCTAAGCACCCATGTTGATTTGCTAGGGCCGCCCTGACAAAGCACCACGGACTGGGGGCTTAAACAGCAGAGACGCATTGTCTCGCAGCTCTGGAGATTAGAAATTCATGATCAAGGTGTTGGCTCCGCTGAGCGCCCTGAGGGAAGGATCTGTCCCAGGGCTCTTTCCTAGAGGTGGAGCAAGATGGCTGTCTCCTCCCTCTGTGCGCAAATTTTCTTTTCTTCTTTTTTTAAGTTTTATTTATTTATTTGGAGGGAGAAACAGAGGGAGAGAAATGTCAATGTGTGGTTGCCTCTTGCATGCCCCCAACTGGGGACCTGGCCTGCAACCCAAGCATGTACCCTGACTGAGAATTAAACCCACAATCCTTTGGTTCAAAAGCCGGCACTCAATCCACTGAGCCACACCAGCCAGGACCAAATTTCCTCTTCTTTCCTTATAGGACACCAGTAACATGGGATTAAGGCACACCCAAATGATACCATTTAAACTTCATTACCTCATAAAGACCCAATCTCCAGATATAGTCATATTTTGAGGCCCTGAGGATTAGGACATATGAGTTTGTGAAAGATTGTGGATGCAATTCAGCCTTAACAGCATCCCTGCCAGGAGTCCCTGGGAAGAGACCCTCCAGACAGAGAGCAGGACCTTTGACCTCTTACCTGCCTCTACTGGAACTGACATTTTTTTCCTCTTGATTTTAGTTTCTGATTAATATTCTTCACTTCACTTGGACCCACAGGGCAGGAAAGCTGAGCCCTAGAAGGATAGGTTCTGGAATCCCTAATTCTTCCCTCTCATGAAGTTACCGTTGCTGGGAGCGAGAAATGTCCCTGCAGCCAGTGTTCTATGGGGAGGCCCACTCATAGGGCTGGGCTAGTGTACTTGGCTTCTCAGGCCAAAAAACTTCTGTTTCGGCTAAAAACACTTGTGAGATCAAAGATGCCCTCTAATTCCCTGCCCCACTGACTGACAGCATGATCTTGGAGCTTAGTATACACTTCATTGTCTTCCGCCTTGTCCAAACAGGGAAGCCTGGGAGAGCGCTGGGCACTAGAATGCTTCACTCCTGGGAATGAATTTTCTGCGCTTGGTTTTTCCCTTGCTCCGAAGGTGGGGCTCGGAACTGTGTGCAGGGGAGAGAAGCCTAGGAGATCCTCCCGCTCTCATCCTGGAGAAGGAAGCACAGAACCATAGGAGAAGCAAGGCAGAGATCACCTGGCTCCATCTCGTTATTAGTTCAGGAAATGAAAATCTAGGAAGGAAAGACTTCCCAAAAGGAAATGTTCCTGTTTTCCACCCCACCCCCCTCTCACACACAGCAGGCAGAGTCCAGGCCCGGAGCTGCTTTCCGACAGGGCAGGCTGGCCTGTGCAGGTGCATAAGGCCCTGTGCTCAGAAGAGTCCTGGGCTCGATTTAGTGTTCTGCTATGGCCATCTTGAATTCTTAAAACATTTTAGAGCATGGGGCGACATATGTCATTTTGCAGTGGGCCCTGCAACTTGTGGTGGCCATCTGCCCTCTGACTCCACTTCCCACTGTGTTGTGGCGAGGGAGGCAGCACGTCCACCCAGGGTCCTTTGGCCGTAAACTCCCGAGCAGAGATTCTGGGTGCAGTCTTAGCACAAGATGAGCCCTTCAGAACAGGAGAAAGGGGAGGATGTCTTTGACTCAGGCCTCAACTCCTCCTCTCTAACCTTATTTCCCCAGTGGGTTTTTGGCTAGGACATGAACCTTCAAGTCACCCACCTGGAAACTCCAGCTTGCAGACTTGCCCAGTACCAGCCCTGTCCCCTTCAAGATCCCCTGAGTCTGCCTCCCCGGGGAGCAGAACAGGGCAGGGATGAAAGGAAAGTGAAAGTATCAGCCTCTCTGGATGGCCTCTTCCCTCTTCCTCCTCCTCTTTCCCCTCCTCCCTTCTTTCTCCCCCCCCTTGTTGCCATGGAGACCAGAACAAAGCCTCTCTTTCCCCTCTTTTCTGGATTGTTAATTGTCCTTTCTCCATGGTGCCTTTGTTAATTGTTGCCAGTGCCTCCCAGGATGAGGATCTAGGCCTCCTTAAGACCGGAAAGAGGGTTAAAAACAAGTTAGGTGGTGGGGGTGGGGCACCATGGCCAGGTGGTGGGGGTGGAGGTAAAGAGGACTGAGGGGGCAACTTTAGGGTTTTTTTAAATTGCCCAGGCTTCTGGGAAGGGAACCCCTCTTTACCTCTTTTTCTCCCTCCCTCAATCAGCTGCTTTTTCAGGTAGGACCCAATGCCCTCCCTGCACACCCTCCCCCAATTGGAAGGGACAAGAGAAGAAAACAACCGTTGTGTATTGTGCACATCTGTGTGCATGAGTGTGTCTTTGACTGCACCCATTCCAAGTTGATCAGTAAGACATGCAACCTGACCTTTACCCCCAGCGTTTGGGACTACTACTAATTACATTTACAGAGAGAATGAGGCTGCTGAGGAGGTGCAAGTGATTGTTTCACCCTCCCCCTGCTCTATCCTCCATGGTAGCTGAACACGTAAAGAATGGAGTGGTTTTGGAAGTGTGTGTGTGTAAGAAGGACTCAGGTCACCAGCATTAGTTGAGCATGTGCACTGAATGGGTCCCTGTGAGTGTGCCAGTTGTTGGAGGGTGGTGGTATGGGTTGAGTTCTCTGTCCTTGGGTGAAAAGTCCTCAGCTGGGGGACAGGAGGCTGACTGCCACATGAGGAGCAGAGACTTGTTTCTGCTTCTAGGGTCTAGGCTAGAATCTAGACTGTTGAGTAACACTCAAGCGCTAGTTTATATGGTTCAGGTTTTAAGAACCATAAAACCCTGTGGGAAGTGAAGATGGCACAGCAGAAGAAGCATTGGTCAGAGGGTCAGAGACCCTGGTTCAAACATCAGGCTCTTGCCCCTCCACTATGAGGTACTGAACAGTTTCCTTCTGCCTCTGAGCGTCATTCCCTCATCTGTGAGATGGAACTGTCCCCACCATCACGGAGTTGTTGGGACATTAAAGGAGATTTTGTGTGTAAGTGCAGGTCTTGGGCAAGATGCCTCCTCTTTCTGTGCATGGGGTGGAGCTGGAGATGTTTCTGGAAGACGGATTCCGTCCAGATCTGATACTTTGCTAGGCAAATGAAACATTCTGTGACTCAATCTGTGATCTTGATTATCTCCCATATTGGAGTGCGACTCTGAAAGACTCAAGTAGAACTAAGTAGAAGCCCCCAAGCCCGGCCTGAACGGAGTGCCTGACCCTGAAAAACTGCTGTGGGAGTGGCCACCGTGTGAGGCCCACCTGAACTGAGAGCACTTCAGACTCCCGTGGCTGGCTACACATTTCTAGAAAGGCACTCCCTCAGGCAGTAGTATGAGGGGCTGGTACACAGACAAGCTCCACTAAGCTGGCCCTACCCTGGCCTGACCTGACAACCCCACTCCGTGTCACAGAGAAAATGGCCCTTGGTTAGGTGAGGGTGATCAGGAATGGGGGGAGTGGGCAGGGCTTGGGGCACAGCAGTGAGACAGGGACTTCAGTGCGGCTCTGTGTTTCTCCCAGCCCCTCAGCTCACTGTCTTGGCAGCTTTCCCTCCCTCACCCTGCTCCTGGAACACTGAGGAAAGCAATTCACCCAAGGGAATTTGCATTTTACACCTTGTCTCTAACTTAGGGCTTAAAGGGAACCCCAGCACCCTGGGCACTGCAGCCCCACCAGGGCTCAGGGTCAGGCTTGACAGCCACAGCTTTCAGGGAACTGGAGACGCACTGAAGCCAATCAAAGTCATTCCTTCGGCAAATACTGTTTTAAGCATCTACAGCAGGTCCTCAAATAACATCATTTTGTTACAAGGTTGATGATATGCTGTAGGAACTTAATTCTTATTTATATTAATCAGCCTATAGTAAAATTGGTTTCTATATCCAACTTTTCCTAAAGTTCAAGAATATATTGACATCATTAAGTGAGGACTGACTGAAGTCTGGGCTTTGGAAACAGACCCTACAGCCTAAAGGAGAGATAGAAAAAGCACAAGAAAACGTAAAGTTAAGTACCACGTGTGTGCTAAGTGCTACGAAGGAAGCAGGGGCTGAGGAGGATGAAAGGGTGGAGGACGGTTTTAGACGGGGAGGAGGGCAGAGGAGGCGCTGTAGTGCTGAGACCGGAGGACTGCTGAGACCGGAGGACGGATAGGAGCCCGTGCTGGGAAGGGCACCTGTGGAGTTGCTTGCTCTGTAAAGAGGTATTTATAGGGTTTGAAGTCTAGTTTAAGGCAGATCTTTCAGCGTGGAAGATCTGATTGGAACTGAGCTAAATTTGTGAGATAACAGTTTAGGATTGGAGGACACAGTGAGGGAGGGTCTTGAAAAATAAACAATAAGCTAGTGGTTTGCCAGGTTAAGCAAACAATTCTCCCAAGGAGAGGGTTGTTTGAGTAGTCTATTGTTCAGATAAACTGATTTCAGGAAGTTTCTGAAGCAAATAATGAAGTTATTTACTGGTTTACAGTCTTATCTTCCTGGACAAGAAATTTCTGGAACAAATACTAAAGTCATGTTGAAGTAAACAGTCTTGGTTAAATTACGTGGCTGCAGGCGTCTCAGCTCTGAGAAGCAGCGAGGCTGTGCTAGTCTAGCTGAGAGACCATGAGGCCTCGACTGCAGAGCGCACAGTGAAGGCAGAGGAGAGGACGGATCGGTGTATATTTCTGGAGATAGATCAACAGCATTCATTTGATTAGATGGGAAGGGAGGAATCAAGGATGACTTTCAGGTTTTAGGCCTCAGGCACTGGGTAGGTGGTGGGACCACTTGCCGAGGTGGGGCGGGTGGGGCAGTGCACCAGCAGGCTTGGGAGCAGTGGCTGAAGGTTCACTTTTGAACACGTGAAGTTAAGGGTGTCTGTGAGGTAGATGTCAAGTGTGCGGTTGGGTACATGAGTCTGAAGTGCATTAAACAGATTTAATGTGTTTCGAGATTTAAATAAAAAATTGGGAGAATCATCAGCATATTATACAGTTATTTGAAACTATGGAAATGGGTAAAAATTCACCTAGGGAAAGAAAAGAAATGTGGTGTAGGAGAGAACCCACGTGAAACAGCCCTGGAGACGAGGGTGGAGAAAGGAATAAAAATAAGGGAGGCGGGGCAGGGCAACCAGTGAGGTCAGAAGAAATTCATGAGAGTGTGAAGTCACGGAGTGAGTGTTTCAAGGGGAAAGTGGTTGGCTGGGCTGAATGCTGTAACGGTGTGCCTGGGAAATGGTATGATAGTATACAGAGACCTAGAATCTTCAGAGTCAGAGAACTTTCTCCCATTGCTTACTAGTTATGACCTTGAGCTTCATTTTCCTCATCTCTAAAATGGGGATAATGATACCAACCTCACAGAATTAGGCTAAGGTACAAGTGGATTCTGCATGTGATAGTACTGCCATGCATAAGCATAGTAGGCATATACTTAAAAATATCTCAGTTTAGGCCTGGCCTGGTGGCTCAGTTGATTGGAGCATCATCCCTTATACCAAAAAAGCTGCAAGTTCAATTCCCTGTCAGGGCACACACATAGGTTGCAGGTTCAGTCCCAGCTGGGAGCTGCATACAGGAGGCAGCAGATAGAGGTTTGTTTCTCACATCAGCATCTCCCCACCGCCCCCACACCTCTCTAAAATCAACGCACATATCCTTGGGTGAGGCTTTTCAAAACAATCTCAATTTAGTGGCAACGATTGGGAAGAGTAGATACCTATGAAGTGAAATATAGTAGATTGGGGGGCCGTTGAAGAGAGGACAGCCCACCTCCCACCCCTCTGTTCTTCCTCGCTCAGTCTGCTGTGGCTAGGGCCAGCTGCAGGCAGGGACTCACAATCACGCTGTCCACTGAAGCTCGATGGGGAGCCAGGGAAAGCATCCAGGTATACGGAAACAGAGGCATGCTGGCTGGTGGCATCAGGGTAACTCTCATGGTTTCTTTTTCCTTTCCTTTTACTTTATATTGGATCACTGGGGGGACACTGGCTAATAAAAGTTATACGGGTTTCAGGTGCACAGTTCTACTACACATCATCTGTGCACTGTGCTGTGTGTTCACCACCCCAGGTCAAGTCCCGGTCCATTACCATTTATCCCCCCGCCCCGTACTCTCCTCCACCAACTCCCTGTCTCCCTGCCCCCAGCCCCCAGCCATATCACCATGCTGTTGTCTGTGCCCAAGAGTTCTTTTTCTTTTTCTGTTCAACCCCTCCACCTGCCCCCCATCATGGTTTCTGAAATGGCTTCATCCACAGTTATCCAAAAGCCAGACTGTGAAGTGTTAATATTGATTTCTCTTACCTTTTTGCCCTGACCTGTTTCCTCCTTTCCATTTTCCCCACCCCTAGCTTAACTCAGGCCTCCATCAGTTTATTGCCATTGTCTGGTCACTGGCCTTCCTGCCTCCAGCTAGAATGCTCTCAGCAGAAGCCCTGCCTTAGGATCTCTCACTGACTTCCCATTCCCTTCCATCAATCAACCAAACAAGCATTTTTCAAGGGCCTGCTCTTTGCCAACCTCTGCCATCATGGAGCTTCCAGTCCAGTGGAGAGAAACAGATAAATGAGCTGTTTTCATATCTACACCTGGGGGCTTTGGAGCCCTTACTCAGAGAGGGTACCTGAACCAGACTGGCCTGTCAAGAAAAGTTCCAGGAAGAGCTGATACCTACTCTGAGAACTAAAAAAGAATAGAAAGAGCTAGCCAAGGAAGTCTCTGGGGAATGATGAAATCCTACACCCTTAAAAGGTCTAGCACTGACTGGGGCGGATCAGTTGGTTGTGCCTCTTGCTGCAGTGTGAAGGGTCGCCAGTTCCATTCCCAGGCAGGGCACATGCCTGCATTGCGTGTTTGGGGCACATACAAGAGGCAATCGATTGCTGTTTCTCTCTCACATTGATTTCCCTCTCTCTCTCTTCCTCCCTCCCTTCCCCTCTCTCTAAAAATAAATAAAACATTTTCTTTACATTCTATTGTATTTCTTCCATTACTATTTATCCCCCTTACACCTTCTCCCACCTCCACCCACCCCTAATAAATAAAATCTTCAGAAAAAGGTCTCTGTACCCAACCGATCATCCCCTGCTGAAAGCCTGCTCCCCTACATTGTGGGCACATTATTTGCAGTTCCACAACTGCCACTCCTTTAACGTCCTCTACTCCTACAGGTCCTTCCAAGACCCACTTCACCTGACACCTTTCCCGAAAGACCACACCCCAGTGCCTTTGGTGGGCCCCATGCCCCATGTACTTGCCAGATCTCAGCACTCTTAAAAAAAAAATCCTGGCCAGAGGATACAGTTATTGATTTTAGAAAGAGGGGAAGGGAGAGAGAAAGAGAAACACTGATTGGTTACCTCCCTAGGAGCTCCCACTGGGGACAGAACCGCAACACAGGTATGTGCCCTGAACGAGAATCGAACCTGTGAACTTTTGGTGCACTGGAGAAGGATGCTCCAACTTTAGGACCTCAGCACTCTTGCACTTCACTGCAATTATCTGTTCACTCATCTGTCTCCTTCACAAAGTGGGAATCTGGAAAGGGCACGGCACCTCTCTATGTAGAATAGATCAGGGAGAAAAAAGAATTTGTTTGCCATTGAAAAGTGGCAAGATTAGGGACTGGTCTGAAACATCAGGAAGCTGTCTAGATGCAGGTGGAATCAGGTTCCTAAGAGAGATTTTGAAAAGGGGTTTTAAAAACCCTAAATCGAGCCTATCTGTCTGATGGGATTAGGAGGCTGGGAATTGGATGGACAACTTCTTGAGTCTTGTCCTAAGGAGCCGAGTCTCTGTAGAGACCCTTATTCCTGGGCAGTGGGAGTGGGCAGAATCCACGTATTTATTCTCTCCACCCTCGTCCACCCCCACACTCAGGAGCCTCAGCTCTCCCCTTTCCACCAGAGGTTTCCAGCTGTTGATGCCAGGATGGACCTGGCTGCAGGGAGGAGGAGGGAACTCTCTGTCCCTCCCTCCTCCTCCATCTCCCCACCCTTCCTCCCTCCTCCTCCCCCTGCCCGCTCTGTCTCCCTCCCTCTTTTCTCCTCTGAGGCTGTAGAGTCGCCTCGCAGCCGCGAGCCGTGAGCGCCCGGCTCCCAGTCCCGGCTTGGAACTGAAGTGTGTGTGCCGGGTCCTGGCATCCGCCCCTGAGCGGCGGCCGGGTCTGAAGCCGGACGCAGCGGTCAGTCGCAGAGGCCCGGATCCGGACCGAGCGGGGGCGCGGAGCCGGAGCCGGAGCGGGGGAGCCGGAGAGCGGATCGGAGGGCCCGCGCTGCGTCCCTGCGAGTCCCGGGCAGGACCGCGGAAGGCAGGGACGGCCGCAGCAGAGGGCAGAGGGTAGAGGGTAGAGGGCAGAGGGCAGAGGGCAAAGAGCGGCCTGGCCCGCGGAGGGCTCCGCCCGGGACTGCTGCGGGTTGCTGGGCGCGCACCCGGTCGGCCGGGAGTCCGGAGCGAGTCCCTGGCCGACGGCGGGGGGCGTGCCCCTCCCCGCCCAGCTCCCGATAGCTGCGTGGCGGGGCATGTGAGCGGGAAGCCGGGACCGCCAGCGCGTGGCCGGCCGGAGCTGCAGCAGGATCGTGGAGCCGCGAGCCCAGAGCCAAGAGCTCGGCTGAGTAGTAAGTGTCCCCCTTTGCGTCCCCTCCTCGCCCTCGGAAGTTTGACACTCGCGCCCCCACCGTTCCGGCCACACGCCAGCTCTCATCTCTGCTAGTTTTCATCCGTTGCAAAGTTTTCCGAGGAAGGACGGACCCCCACCTGACCCCAGTAACGCTGGCCGGTTGGGGCTCCTCGGGGGTAGAGGCAGGGTCCTTGTGGAGAGGGGTAGTAATCTGGTGGGGCCGTGGGTGGCTGCGGGTGTCCGTGCCTGTGCGCCCGGCGCGGGCCGAGCTGAGGGGGTCCCCACGTCCGCTCCTGGCCGGCCGGCACCAGGTCTTTCACATTCTCCCATTTCAAGGATTTCCTAGCGGGAAGCCAAAGCAACCTGTGCGCGCCCCAAGTGGTACTTGGGGGCCGGGCTCGAGACTGAGATTCCCCCCGCCCCGCCCAGGTGTGTGGGGTGCGGGGCTCCAGCCAAAGCCACCCATACTACCCTTTCCAGGTCGGATCCCCTACCGACTAGCCGGGCGCTGCATCCTGTTTGTTTTCTGCTCTGGCTGCTCCCGTCTCACCCCCTCCTGCCTCCCACCTAGTCTCCTAAGGACCCCCACCTCCCGCCTGGGTTGTCGGGGGTGAACCTTTTCATCCAGATTTCGCAGAAAGAGCAAATTGTGCCTGGGGGTAGAGAGATGGGGGGCGGGAGGCTAGTCTCTCTGTTCCCAGCGGTTCGCCATTGTTTTCCCACATCGCGCGTTCCGTACGTAAACACACACACACAGTGCTTCTCACAGACACACTCATTCACTCACTCACTCTGCTTCACACACACGCACTCACACACTGCTTCGAGTCCGGAGACGCGCGGGGATTGCCAGCGGGGTCTCCAGCTGCAAGACCCAGCCAGGCAGCTGCTTCATTACTTCACTGGATCTGGGGGTTGGGGGTTGGCAGGGCTGTGGGGGTGGCCGGAGAGTCCCGGGCGGGGCCGCGGCGAGCTGTCCTTGGGCGGGAAGTGAATTTTGAACTCTAGCCCTGGACGTTTCCGGGAGGACCCCAGCGCACGAGCGGCGACTCCCGCCCTGGAGGGTGGACGGCAGCTGCAAGGACTCCAGCGGCGCTCTTGGCAGCCGCCTCCGCCACAGGGGCTAGGAGGAAGCAGGGGAGTTTTCCTGGGAAGTTTGCTTTGACTCTGTGGGAATTTCCGGGCTGGGCGCCTCAGTGCTGGTCAAGGGGTTTGGCAAAAGACAGCCAGAGAAGATGCTGCCGCTCTGGGAGGGGTTTTCCAGGGACCCTGGCTTCCACTGGGCGCCCTGAGGAAGAGTCGCTCCAGATGCTGGGATTCAACACATCTTGGTCCTAATTGCCCACCAACGTGAGCTCTGTGGAGTGCTTAAACTTTTCTACATTTTCCCTTACGCAAAATGGGCAGAATTATACACACTCTTTGAAACTGCTACCTAATAATTAGTTAACTGATAGTGGTTGGGAACGCAGGAACTCCAGGAGGGTAGGACCCCTCTAACAGGACCACTGAAAGCCAAGTATAACTTGGTGGATAAGAGCCACAGCCCTTGGAGTTAGATCCTAGGGATTGCCACTGGCAATATTATCTTCAGTAATTTAACCTTACTGTTCTGTGCCTCAATTTGTGCATCTTTAAAATGGGTTTAATATGAACAGTGCCTACTTCATAGGGTTGTCTGGAGGATTTTAATAAAGTGAAGGTCACAGAACAGTGCCTGGTATATAGTAAGTGCTGGGGAAATGTTAGCTGTTCTTGTCATTATTACTACCATGACCTTGTACAGAGTTCAGAAGAGCACTTCAGGATTGTGCACATTTAATCAATTATAATAATTGTCTACTTCTGGGAAGGAAGAAACCTCACATTTCCCATCCGTTCCTGTCTTTGGCTTGTTAAATCCTCCCTACGCTTTGTCTGGTCCCATCTTGTTAAGTCTTTTATCTTTCTTGCCCCCCTTCCTTTCTCCCTCTCTTCCTTCATATTTTTTCGTGAAAGTCACTTCATTCTCTCTTAAAAAAAATCAATCTTGGCCCCACTGCAGTGTTCTCAGTGGAAATCAGGCCCCAGGAAGGAAGTGTCTCCACAGGGTGTCCCCTGAGTACAGGGCATGGGCTGCTGGCTCATGGATTGGATGTGCATTTGTGTCTCCGGGGCTTCGTGAATTTCTGAAGAAAGCAGCACAGGTATCTAGGGCCCCAGGGAAGAGTCAGGTGGTAGGCCCCGCTGTTCTGGAGAAGGCAGCTCTGTGTTGCCTGTTGCTGGGGCTCACTTGGGAACCTGGAATATCCCAGCCGCCTGGGTAGAATGGATGGGGGATTTGGGGCATATGATGGGCCACAGTCTCACCTCCAACTTTCCACTTTCATGTAGAGTATTTTCTAGGAATTTGGGTTCATCGCGGCTCCTTACCTGATTCTGGACTCTGGACTGGGTGATGGTGGTCGGGGGAAGAGTATGCTGCTGCTGACCACCCACGCTGTCTCATACAATGGGCTCCCCTCCTTTCTCTGACTGAGCCTCTAATCTCCACCCCAGGCACGGAGGAGGACGGCCAGGACCTTGGTTCTTGGTGCTGGGAGACCCTGCAAGTATTCATTTTGTGATGAGAACCAGCCAATTCAGTCACCCACATTCATTCCTTTAACAGAAATTTTTGAATACCTGTATGTGCCAGCGGGGCTTCAGGGGTGAACGGACAGGTAGTATGCCTGCCTTCAGGGATACTTCTTTCTAGTTGGAGGCAATAGGCAATGAGTAACTTGAAGTAAGTAACCAGAACAGTATTAGAACCTTTGTGATATGAAAGAAATACATGAAATATATGAAAGACACATAACAGGGTGATATCATAGAGAACATGTGTGTGGAGAGTGGGCAGGGGTGGCCCTAGACTGAGAGGCCAGTGAAAGCTGCCCTGGGGATAGGAGAGCTCAGTAAGGCCTAAAGGATGAAAAGTAGCCAGTGGCACAAAACTTTGAAGAAAGTCCAGCAATTGGAAAAAATCCCCGAGGCGGCCTTGGCTGGGTTCTCCGTTGGTTAGAGTGTTGTCTCAGTACGAGGAAGTTGCTAGTTCAATCCCCAGTCGGGGTGAATACGTGAAGCAACCAATGAATGCTCAAATTAGTGGAAAAACAAATCGATGTTTTTCTCTTTCTCTCCTCTCCTTTCTCTCTTTTTCTGATATCAATAAATTTAAAAAAAATTTTTAAAAAATTGCTGAGACCAGAACTGGGTCTGCAACAGCAGTGTGGCTAGAGGGGAGACTGGAGAAATCTGAGAAGGGCAGAGCCTGGTCACAGGGGTCTGGCAGGCCTGAGGGGTAAGGAGCCTGGATTTGACAGCCAGGGCAATAAGAAGCCATTGGAGAGTTTTAAGTAGGGGAGTGACGTGATCTGATTTATGGTTTTAATAGATTATTTGGTGCACAAGATGTGGTAATCAGAGTTGCCCCAGGGGAGGGAGATGGTGCCTGAGGGGTGGGGTGGAGGCTAGATGGTGTTTTCGCTGCAAACTCCTATGTGCTTTCTGACTGTGGTGCCGTGTGCATGCGCCAACAGTACCAAACCCCCCGAACCTCAAAGTGAACGCGCAGTTAAAAAAGAACAGCTTATGCCCTGGCTGGCGTGGCTCAGTGGATTGAGCGCGGGCTGCAAACCAGGCATCACAGGTTCGATTCCCAGTCAGGGCACATGCCTGGGTTGCAGGCCATGTCCCCCAGCAACCCCACATTGATGTTTCTCTCTCTCCCTCTCCCTTCCCTCTCTAAAAATAAATAAATAAAATCTTAAAAAAAAAGAATAGCTTATAACCTGGAAACTGCATGATGAAAAATGTGAAAAGCGGTATGAAACTATATAGTTATAGTTTCAGTTTTGCAGAGATAATTCTACATACACACATGCATCATGCACATGTAGAAAGAAAACTAGAAGGCTGCCAGTCTGCAGAGGTAAATTCTAGATACTGGACATAATGGTGATTTTTACTTCCTTTTGTGTCTTCTGTTGATTTTTCTGACCTTATACAGTGGTCCTGAACTGCTTTTGTAAGTGAAAAAAAAATGTAAAAAAAAGATTGCTTCAACCGCCAAGTAGAGGATAGCTCGAAGGTGAGCGAGGACAGAAGCAGAGACGCCTGCTAGGAAGGAGCCTGCCTCTGGATTGGGTGAGGCCTTGGATTAGGGTGGGCCAGCAGGAGCTTGTTCTGGAGGCAGAGCCAACAGGTCTCACTAACACACCATTGCCTGACATTATGCTCTGCTCTTGCCTGGAGAGGGCATTCACCCCCGCTCAGATTTTGTAATCAGGAGCGTGGGAATAGTGATGGGGAAGGACCGTTTGCGATGCTGCCTTGGCTTTAGAAGTGTCTCAGGTGTCAGCTACACCCTTAGCCCCATTTTAACTCCTAGTAGTGTGTGGGGGCTAGGGGGCCCTCCTGAATATTTTGCTACTTTGATAATTAGCAGATTTGGGGCAACTGATGTATAAAGCGAGAAGGATTTAGAGCTGGGTGGGGCATATGCAATACAGAATCTCTGAGCTTCCGTTTTCCCGTTGGTGAAATGGGACAATACCAACGGGAAGCCCTGCCTCTTAGAACTTAAAGGCTCATGTCAGCTCATGGCTCACGGCTACAGTAGGCCTCCATGAGTGGTAAGGGTCTGGGATTTGCTGTTGCCAGATAAGCGTGTGTTTGGGCTACACTTGACTCTATAAAGGTCTTGTCCTCTCCGGGGGCGGGGGGCTTTGAGATTGGGCCTTGTGGGGCAGCTCCCTGAGGAGGTCTAGGAAGCCAAAGGTGAATTCACACGCAGCTGTGCCTGTGTGCCCCTCCCCCAGCCACGTTCAGGGGTGAAGCTGAGTGTTTGCAAAGGACTCTGCTGGGAAGGCCAGGCCATGCCCACAGTAAATCGTGCTTTGAATGGGAATTATTTTTGTGCTCAGTGTTTGCTTAAGAGGGCTCGCTCCTGCCGGAACTAGCTGTGATCCTTACCTTTCGCCGGCCCCCTTCCTGGAACTGGTATGTGTTGCCCAGGTAGAACAGGTAGACCGTCACAGTGCCTGTTACTAGGCAGGGAACCAGGGCCTGTGAAGATCACTTTCATGAGTCCTGCAGTCCCTCTGTTGCAACAGGAAGACTGCCCTGGGTGGGAGTCTTTGCCGGGGCAACCCCATTTTGACTGGTCTTTCTTTTAGTCCCGTGGAAAGACTTAATTGGGATATTCGTTCCAGGCCGGCTCAGCAGGGCCATCCTCAGACTCTGCCAGCTTCCCTGGTCAGGGGCCATGCTGTTTCTTTTAAAAAATCAAATACTTTCTCTGAGCAACAGTGACACGGTAGTTCCCTCCTAAGGGTGGGGTGGGCCAGGGTGGGGTGTTCAGTTCAGCCTGAGCGCCACGGATGTAGCCCAGATACCCACGTGTCCATCTTTGTTCGGGCCTCTTGGTGATGATGGCCCTTGTGGCTCCCCCACAAAAAGGTTTCTGTCCACCCTGCGTGGTCCACAGTTTCCATCTGCTGCTCCAGGAATGTTCTGGTCTCTCCTGCCCCTGAACACACCTCCAGCCCTGTGACCTGCCATATTTGGGAGGGGCCACAGGACTTCCTTGCTCCCACCTGGCTGGTGCTGTAAGGGAGGGAGGGTCTGGACGGACCCGGAAATGGAACAGCGCCAGTGGTTAGAGCAGCTGTGTGGGGAGCAGGAGGTGCCCGGGTCACCTGTGGGCAAACCCAAGGCCTGGGCACAGCCGGGATGTGCTGCATGTGACCCGTCATCTCAACTCAAATGTGCACGTGGGGACAAACTAGGAGGGTAGCAGGGGGTAAGATTTGTAGCCAAAGGTTGAGGGTTCCAGCCAGAAATGTTTTATGGGGTAGGGGCCAAGGGAGAGGCGTGTAGGGGGTGCTTTCTGTCACTCTGGGAAGCCTGACACAGGCACTGAAATCTGAATTCCATTCCCTTGCCCTTGATACACAACACAGCATTCAGATTCCCCTCCCCAGAGAAGTGGCCTTAGCATTTACATGGCCTCGGCATGAAGCCCTATAAGCAGCCTAAGCAGCCTAGGGGACTGCGGTCGGTTGAGGGGAGGGACTTAGTGTTGCCCACCCCTCCCCCCACTTTGACCCCTCCGTGTCTTCTGGGGAGATGTCCAGAGTTGGCTGAATTTCAGTGTTTAGACTTGAGGAGAGGAAGGAGAATGGGAAGGGGCCACAGACTGGGCAGGAACCCTTGGCCCTCTTCCCCTGCTGGTTTAGGTCTGATCCCTGCCGGCCTGGAGCTCCCTGGGGGATCCGCCCCAGAGGAGGCCAGGCTGGCCTCCTCCCTTCGCCTTACCTCCCCCATCCCCGCCCCTGCTTGACTCAGAATGGAATGTGCAGCCTGTGGAACAGGATGGGGTGAGAACTGGTTCCCAGAGGCCTGCTCCCAGCCCCCTTCTGCCCCTCCGCAAAGGGGGTGGGGGACTCTGGGGCTGGTCCCGTTCCTTGGCACTGCTAGAGGTCCCCTTGGCAGTCCCAAACCCTGTACTGACTTGGGGCAGAGGTGGGTGCCATGGGGCCGTGGGGGTCCAGGGCCAGCCATCTGGAAGGGCAGCCAGGGGTGGGGGTTTCCTTGTAAGTCCCAGATGAGGGCAGGTGGCCGGCAGATCGGGGTGGAGCAGGCAGACTCCCCAGAGCTGGGGTGACCTGCCCTGGACCTGCAGCCTTTGTTGACTTCTTTTTTAAAAAATTGTGGTTCATATTTATTTTCTTATTTCTGTAGTTTCCAAAAGCAGTCCAACAATGTTGTACTTTTGTAATTGTAGTTAAACTGGAAAGGATTTAGAATTTATGTAGAATTGCCAGCCAGTGAAACAGAAAAAGTAGTCATCAATTTACTCTCTGGAAGACCAAAAAGAGTCAAGGCTTGACCAACACTAGAACATTCTGCAAAGAGAAAGGTCCCCAGCAGGAGTGGTGATGGTGGAAGTGTACGAAGAAGCCTGTAAGACAGGACCAGTACCCTTAGAAGAAGACATTGGAGTGGGCCCCTGGGGCCTGGGCTGGGGTGGGTGGGCCAGGTACCCAGGCCCTTGAGGCCTCCTGCTTTGGCTCTGATACCCTCAGCTGCCCTCATGCTGACAAGAGAGAATTAACTTTTGCCAGGCCACACAAGGCAGGTCCTGCGCCCTCAGAGTGCAGAGTGAGGAAAGCTTTCTGTTTCAGTGTGTGGGGTGTGAAGCTCTCTTGAAACCTTGCCCCTCACCTCCCTTTTGAAGGGGCTCGAGTCATTTGCCCATCCCTGTGAGGCTTTGGTTCCAGGCCTGTCCCTGGAGGGGTGAGGTGGGGTGGGGAAGGACGGGGGAATAAAAGATCAGTGGGGAGGGGCTGGAAGGCAGCCTGTGAGCAGGTACAACCAGGGGCAGGTGGGGTGAGGGGAGTGGGGAATGAATAGGGAGGTGTTGAAAGCAGAAGGGAGTGGCCCCTCCAGCCCCTGCCATTTCTCGGCCTGCCTGGCTCCCTTTTTCTTGCCTGGTGGAGCGGGTGTCTGTGCGTGCGTGCACACGTGTGCGTGTATTCGCTTGTGTAGGTGTGGGCAGCCAGGTGGGGCCTGGGTCAGCCCCGCCTGGCCCCTGAGGGGCCGGCAATGCCTCTGAGAGTCCGGGGTGGGGGGAAAGTGGAGACGCTAGACGGAGAAGGGAAGGGGAGAGTGAGCTGGGAGGCGAGAAAGAGCCAGGCAGAGGGCCTTGCTGAGGAGAGGCAGACGGGGCCCTCTTCTCATGCCCTTCCCGGAGCTCCAGTCCCCGGAGCCTCTGGGCCCCACACAATCAGAGCTCCAGTCCCAGCTTATCTGGAGAGCAGCAGGCAGCAGGCAGGCAGTCACCTGCCTACGCTCCCTTCTCTGTCCAGCTCAGCGGCCTCCCACTGTGACTGTGAGCCTGGAACCACAGTCACCCCTCACGCCCGCAGTGGACAGTGTGGCAGTCTGGCCAGGTGAGGGGCCAGAGAGAGAGGGGACTGGTGGGGAATTAGTGGAGCGGTCTGTGGGGTCTCTTAGCTGGGGCTGGTGGGGCAGGGAGGGGGGCCTCTCTTCTTGGGGAGATGGGCGCAACCTTCATTTACAGGCGCCCTAGCCAGGAAGCAGGGTCAGAGAAGAGAGGAAGGGGATTTGTGTCACGTCGGGCCCTGGGGTAAGTGGTTTTGTAGCAGGAGGGCTTTCTCCTCGGTACCTGAGGAGGTAAAGGGATGAACTTGACCGCTGTCTTCCGGAGGATTACTGTGTAAGTGTGTAAGCCTAGGCAAACGGGGCTCTTCGAGTCAGGCGGGGCCCAGTCTGCACGGCTGTCCACGATGGCCCTGTTGGAACCGGCCCAGAGCGTCAGGGGCTAATGGTTGTATCTTGCTGTTGTCATTTTTGTTTTTTAATTTTTTTAATTTTATTTTTAATTATATTTGACATACGGTACATTAGTTCCGTGTGCACAACGCAGTGATTCAACGCTTACATACCTTACAGAGTGGCCGCCCCACTGAGCGCGGTAACCCTTGCCGTCTGGCCGAGTTGTATCGCCGACTCGGCTCCTTCCGCGCGTGCGCGGGCCAGGCTCACTCAGAGTAACTGGAAGTTTGTGCTTCGCAGTCCCTCCCCCCTTTCTACCCAGCCCCCAGCCCCTCTCTGGCAGCCACCAGTTTGTTCTCCGTGCCTGTGAGTTTGTTTCTGTTTCATTATTCATTTATTTTGTTTAGAGCCTACATACGGGGTGGGCAAAGGTACGTTTACAGTTGTGAGCACATGAAACAGTTTATTTTTGTGTAGTAGTATTTATTAATTACTGTACTATTTTCCCTATGAACAGCTGCAAACCTACTTTTGTCCACTCCCCACAAGTGAAATTATACGGTGTTCGTCTTTATCTGTCGGGATTTCACTTAGCATGTCTTCTGGTTCCATTCATGTTGTCACAAATGCCAAGGTTTCGGTCTTTCTGTGGCTAATACTACATTGTATGTGTGTACTGCACCTTTGTCCAGTCATCGGTTGATGGATACCTAGGCAACTTCCGTATTTTGGCGTAAATAAGCTACAATAATGAACATAAGGGCGCATCTGCATATGTCTTTTCGAATTAGTGTTTTCACTTTTGGAGGATAAACACCCAGAAGTGAAGTTGCCAGGTCACACTGTGGTTCCATTTTCAGTCTTCGGAGGAACTTCCGTGTCACTTGCCCTGGCGGCCGCACCCGTTTGCATTCTCAGCAGCGTGTGAGGGTTCTCTTCTCTGTACCCTCCTTCACACATGTTCTTTGTCATCTGTTCCGACAGGTGTGAGGTTGGGGCTGCTGTGTTTGGTTTTGGTTTAGATTTTACCTATTTATTTTTAGAGAGAGGTGAAGGAAGGGAGAAAGAGAGAGAGAAACACTGATGTGAGAAACATCTCACATGCCCCCAACAGGGGACCTGGCTGGCCACCCAGGCGTGTGCCCAGACCAGGAATCAAAGCGGTAAACCACTGACCCTCAGGTTCACAGGCTGGAGCTCAGCCCACTGAGCCGCACCAGCCAGGGCGAGACCTATGGTTTTCACAACGTAAGTTCCCTTCTCTTCCACCACCTGGCCTGACAGCCATGCTCCTCAACATGACACCCTCAATCTGGAGGTGATTCGTGGCTATCGGTCACCCCTTTCTGGGCACTGAGTGACACAGAGCTTGGAACCAGAATTGAGGGGAGGGCTTGTGTGCAAGTGTGGGTGTGTTGGACCGTTTAGAGAGGGTCTGGAGTTGGACCGTCACTACCTTCCCTGTGGAGGCAGAGTCCTGGTTGGCTACTTGGCCACAGGTGTCGTACGAGGGACTTCAGGATTCCGAGTGAAGGCTGGTGGGTTTAGGACGGGGCAGGAAAGACCGACAGGACAAATGGGGAGGAGAGCAGGCTGCTGCCTCGTCTGACGACAGCAACGCCTCCTCCAGGACCTTTTGCTTACCTTCATCCTTCCTGTCTCCCCTCCACCCTCCTGAAAACTCACTCACCCTACCCTTCAGGACCCTGCTCTTCAGTACCTGAGATTACTGGCTAATTGGATTTACCAGTCTAAGCTCTTGTGCTGGTGACAAATTAACAGGTAACTCCTGAAGTACATTAGCCTTTTAACTAGCCGTGGGGCCTTATTAACCCACGAGGTGATTGGCAGAATGGGAAGGTGCAGAGGTGGAGTGGATGTTTGGGCATGTGGGGGCCTGCTCAGTTCACCCCATCCACTCAGGATATACTTAGGAAGCTCCTGCCTCGAGTCTGGGCCCTGCTACACTGGGGTTATGAGTCCAGCATGGCCCTCACAGTTTTGAGGAAGGTAAAGAGCAGTAAGTAATCGATTGGATACTGACTGAGAAACTGAAGGAAGGGAGGTGCAGGGTAGAGTGCTTCAGGAGGACCCAAGAGGAGCACTGAGACCAGATTTGGGCAGTCAAGGAAGGCTCCCTGTAAGAGGAAACATAAAGACCTGGAGAATGAGGAGGAGCTAGCTTGGCAAGAATAAGTCGGAGGAGAAAGTTTTAAGGGCAGATCCCCATCTCCCAGGGGCCCCACCTGGGTCTCCTGACTTTGGGGCAGGGGTGGGTGTGGGGCATTCAAGGCAGGGTGGCTAGGGACTCCTGGCACTCAGAGACCTTGTTCAGCTATGAGGTGAGTGTGCCAGCCCAGGGGATCATGGGTTTTGGGGTGTGCTAACGTGCATGGGGTATGTGCTGGCCGCCTGTGGTGTGGTGCTGCAGGTTCAGGTGGTGCAGTGCAGTGTGAGGCCCAAGCAGCCCAGGTATTGGAAGCCCAAGCCTCTTTCAGGCAGCGGTGGAGAGGAGGGTTGCGGGGTTGGGGGTGGATTTCAGGATTGCCAGGGCCAACTGCAAATTAACCAGGCTGGTGATAAATGCCTTTGCTGCTTTTCTCCTCCCCTCTCGCCCCTCCCTGCTCTCCCGAAAATCAACAACTGTGTCAACAGCAGGGTGATTGTGCTTGGCCGGCAGACTCCTGGGCTGCCAGGATTGGGCAGGTGCTGGCAGGGGCTGCTGGAGCCCCACGCTGGGAGCAGGCTGGGCCTGGCTGCCAGGGCTGCAGGATAAACAAGGCCGCACACAGGCTGGCCAGGAGGGAGGCCGCAGGCAGGAGGGAGAACAGGTGTCTCAGGAGCACGCAGACACAAAGGACCTCTTGTCTGCTCCTCCTTGGCCCAGGGAGCAGCCCCCTGCCTCCCAGCCCGAGACCAGTGGTCAGGTCAGCCAGGGGACGCTGGGAGTGAGGGATGGGCAGATGCTGACCTCCAGACTCCCCCTGCCTCTTGGTGCTTGTTTTTTCTTGCTAGGCGCAAGGTGAAACCAGTCCTGACCGGGTGCGGGAAGGGGGAGGGGAGAGTGGCTGCAGGAGCCCCACCCTCATGAGGCCACAGCGGCTCTGTTTCCCGCTGGAAAGGCTGCAGGACTCCTCACCCCTGCAGGGCAGGGAGGAAGAAATGCAGGGGACGTGGGAAGGGCACCTGGTGCTTTTGGGAGGAAAAAGTACAGACTGTAGGGAGTGATGGAAGGCCGGGTGACAAGTAGGGAGACTTGGGCCAAGGGGTTCCAGGTAGAGTTCGGGCCTGGAGGTGGCTGGGGTGTGGCAACACCACCCTCCCTCCTTACCGCTCTGTGAAACAAACCTTTACTGAGCACTGTATTCAGGTTGGGGAAGGCAAGGGAAAAGTAGTACAGTGCCAGCACGGACTGGCAGGTTCTGGAGCCGACGCCTCTTACAGGTAACGTAACCCCAGTCTCAGCTTCCTCATCTGTAACATGGGGTGGTAACAGTCGCTGCCTGGTGGGGCTGTTGAGCTTGTTAAATGTGTGAAGAGACGCCTGCTGTGATGCCAGTTTTATAGGAAGGACTATGTAAGAGAAGGCCACTGTTATTGTCCCTGTCTCAGAGTAGCGGGGCTCCAAGCTAGCCAGAGCCTGGGAAGGAGACAGGTAAAAAACATCTGCAGTCTAGTCAAGTACTGAAGGCCGGGCTGTCCAAAGGCTCTAGAACGCCCCGGAGGAGCAGTCACCTGTGCTGGGACCGCTCTGCTGGAGAGTGATTTATGAAGGCAGGGGACGTCTGAGCTGGGCTTGCAGTGAGGACGGAGGATGGGCCGTCTCGGCAGGGGCATTCTGTGAGCCAGAGCCCAGGGGGGGTGAAAGTGTGCGTTTATACCGGTACTACAGTCTTGTGAGGACCACAGCTGGGGTGGGGGGTGCGCTGGGGCCAGGCGAAAGCCTTCTGGCTCATCCCAGCTTACTGCAGGGTGCGCTGCCAGTTTTGGGCCTCACACAGTGGATCTCACTCCCTCCTCCCCACACCAATACACATGAAAACCTCAGTCTCACTCTGGAATATTCGTCAATTTATAGAGAAGCAGGATTGTTTAGTGAAAACACCATAGAGTTTTACAGTCAGAAAGTTCTTGATTTGAAGCTTTTGGATTTTGAATCTCAATATTGGGCCGTTTACCTGATTTCTTGGAGCCGCATAACGGGGTCTCCCCAGGGGCCGGGAGACTGAGCCCCAGAGAGGCGAGCGGACCACTGGTGTTCACTCGCACAGTGAGTGGAGCCGTGAGGGCCGAGCCCCTGTGCTGCCCACGTCAGAGCCCTTCTGGGGCTCGGTCCCTGTATCTGTACAGTGGAAACAACACTGTGTCTCTTCCTCCATTCAAACCGGCAATGGGTCATGGGTAGTCAGTCAGGCCTAGAAGCCCGGGACCAGAGGAGCCGGACATTGGCCTTACAGGCAGCACCGGGCCTGCTGGACTGAAGCGGAGGGAGCTGACTTCGCAGTGGCCGTGGCAGTGATTCCAGTCTAGGGCTGCCCCCTGTGCATCAGGCAGTGGGGCCCCGTTTCCCGGAGGTTGAAGCCCTTCAGGGGCCTCTGACCTCGTCCTGTGACTGCGGCACTGGTGTCTGAGGGCCGGCAGCCCGGAGGAGACCGAGGCCCCGGTCTAGCTTTGGCTTGTGTGTCCTCAGGCCCAACACTTGGCCTCTTGGAACCTCGCTTTTCCCATCTGCACGCTGGGAAGGCCCATCATGACCCAACGGGATGAACCGAGAACACTGTGCTGCTGTGGCATTAGACCCAGATGTGGGTAATTAGAGCCACCCCGGTCACTTTTGTAGCCGTTTCAAGCTCCAGATGTGCAGCCAGACACGATGCCGCCGTCCTGCCTCTGCACTTGGCAGTGCCTTCCCTGGTGCGTCTCCCTCCGCCTGGCTTACCTTGGGGTGCCTCGCGAGACCAGTCAGGAGGGCTGAAAGTATCTGACTGCCCATTTCGTGGATGAGCAGACTGAGATCTGGAAATGGGACCTCGTGAAAATGGGGCAAGTGGTGGGGCTTCCTCATCCCACACTGGTGTGGGTCTGCAGGGATGAGCTTGTCCCACCTGGTGTGTCCGGTCCTGAGCTGAACAAGCAGAAACCCGCTCTGGGATTTGCTGCAGTGGTCCTGGCCTTCTGCTACTGGGTTTGAGGAATTGGTGATGGGAAAGGTTAGGGGCATCGAAGGAGGTCTGAAGCCCATTGGGTCTCCAGACATTCATAGGGAGCCCATCCCGAGACCAAATCGGAAGGGTATTTGCCTGGGCAGAGGTCACCATTCTCCTCTCCCTCATTTGCCACCTTGGTCGTGCCCGGCATGGGCACATCTCCGTTTTCTCTTCCTCCTCTGCCCTCAGGTCTTTCAGGTGGCTGTGAGATGAGGTGCAGTTTAGCCACGGAAAGACGGCGCACAAGGGAATGCTGGGAGATGCGGCTGGGGCAGTACTCTGGGCTGCCCTGGTGGGTGGGCAGGTAGCTTCCTAGGTAGCCCTGAGTGAGAGAGAGGCAGAAGGAGCAGCAGTGACACTTGGATTTTTTAAAGGTCCATGTACATATCTACATATAATTTGCATATAACCAATACACTGACCATAGTTTCATAATCTATCTTCAGGCATATTTAGATTTGCCTTTTATACTGTTCTTTGTGAAGATGGCTGCTTCTGGCTCTTGTTTCCCGTGCAGTTTGAGGGGGACCAGTAGCCTTTGTGTGCAGGTACACAGTGCTTGGCACTTAGCAGGTGCTTAACAAATGTGAGGATAAAGTGAAATTAGAGATGGAAGTTGCTCCTTGGGGCCTGAGTTTTGTGCTCCTGACTGGCAAGGCTGGTGGAAAAGGGGGCCCCGGGGATCCTGGGGTGGTAGGAATCCATTTTCCTCTCTCACTATGGCCAAAGGGAGGCATTTCTTTCCCTTCTAGGTCTTGTAGGACATAGTGTTGGGAATCAGAGGAGCAGAAAGGAAGGGCCAGGCTTTCTATTATTTTGTTTTCCAGATTAAGAATCTGTTATTAACAACAATTTATGACATCCAGGTCTCCAGCCAAGCACATTCTGTTCTCCAGTGTTGGGGAGACTCTTAGGGGCCATGGCGAGTGGCTGGACAGGAAAGAGGACAGGTCAACAATTTTATGATTGACTCTGTGGTGTCTGGCTTGTGCTAGGGGACAGTTTTGGTTCTGGGCTGGTTTGAGCCCAGCTCTGTGTGGGGAGATGCCCTTCCGGACAGTGTGGCACCCCCAAGTGAGCCCAAACAGCTCTTGTAAGCAGGGTGAGTGGGCTCGCTCTCACACTTACGCCTCCTGGGCCTCGGGCTCCAGATTTCCTCTGTGAAATGGAGTCAGGGCGCTGATCTTTGGACCAGAGTCGCTGTCGTGTTTGTTGAGATGTCAGGGCCCAGGAAGACCCCTACGACGAAAGGAGAGCAGCTGTGGGTGAGAGGATCCCGGAAGAGGGGGGCGTCAGGCAAGATGACCACCAGCTGTGTAGAGAGAGCGGTGCGCCAGCGAAACAACCCCCTTTCTGCAGAAGTGCTGAGCTGGTGGAACTTAGCTCCGTGGCTTTGAGATTGGGGCAGGAGATAGAGCTCTGCGGGGGCCTGGGCTGTGTGTGGCAGGTGGTGTGTGGGGGTCCCGGACGACGATGGAGAGGGCGGGCGCAGCACCTGCGCTGCCCCCTCAACCAGGCTGGCCTTCGCACTTCCCTGGGCTTGTCACCAGTCCCCATTCCTGGAAGCCAGTCCCCTTCTTCCATCCACCCCTTACGTAAGTTGGTCTCATTCTTCCCTTGTTTTCCCCTCCTCTTCTTCCCAATCGTTTGGCTTGGGATAGATGTGGCTGCATTAGCCTTTCTTTAGGGAGTGGGGGGATTTCTCATGGTTACGGTTGGTGATGCCCGACCCCCTGGACTCTGCCTCCAGGCTGGGAGAGCTCCAGTCTGCCTTAGGGAGGGTGAACCTCTTAAAGTGATCCAATCCCGCAGTCCAACAGGTCTCCAAGCTCGGTGCCATTGGGGAGGGCAGACTCCCCGGAGGGGGAGCGTCTATCTGTAAGGCCCTGGGAAGAGCCAGGGCAGAGAGAGTGCGTATGTGTGGGGGAGAGGGATGCTGGACAGGGAGGGGTGGGACTGGTCTCCAGCTGTGAGGTTTGGACTATTATCTTCTTATTGTCCTCACACAGCTGATGGCCACTCAGTCCTGAGGCGGGTACTTGTCCTCTGTTCTCGGGTCGACAGCCTCCTCCCTGGCTGGCTCAAGGCTCTAGCCCGGGATTCATGAAAGGATGAACTCAGAGATGTTTCAGGGAACTTCCAGAACATTCATTCCGGCTGAAATTTCTCTTGCATTATTCTGTGAGAAGTCACACGCCAGTGCCCTGGCTGGTGTGGCTGTCGGTTGGAGCGTCGGCCCATAATGGAAAGGTCAGGAGTTTGATTCCCAGTCAGGGCACATGCCTAGGTTTGTTCTCCGGTCTGGGCACGTACAATCCCTGGTCTAGGTGTGTACGGGAGGCAACCAGTTGGTGCTTCTTTCTCCCATTGATGTTTCTCTCTAAAAAGCAATGAAAACATGGCCTCTGGTGAGGATTTTTTTAAAAAAATCATCCCAAACAGTCTGGTAATCGAGATATCTTTCCCTTCCCTTCCAGGGCTCCTGGCCCCCAGGGTGTGAGGCCGTGCTGGCAGCCCTGGGCGGTGGAGCTGTCTCTTTTCCCTGTCTGCCCTGACCCATGCTGCCGTGGCTTTGGTCCCGCTCGGGACCCCAGTGACAGAGTGTGTGTGGCTAGCTTCCCTGGGAAATCCAGCATGTGCCATTTCTCAATGAATGGGCAAATTTATTGTTCAGAACTGAGGAAGAGTCATCTCTAGATGTCTTTTAAGAAGGCAGCAGTTTGATATGTTTTGGACAGATGAGCTAGGGAATGGACAAGCTTTACCAAGCCCTCACTATGTGAATCTGCTAGGTGAGGCTGAGGAGAGACCAGACCTTGTCCTCGGGAAGCTGTGATCTGTCTGGGGAGGTGAGACAAAATCCTAGAAGACGAGGCTGCATTGTGGGAACAAGGCTTTCAGCCGAGTCAGCCCAGGTGCCAGAACTGATGGTGACGGGTCGGCCTCTGCAGCGTTGGGTTGGGAGACTGGGGACGAGGTGGACTCAGACAGAGCCACATTTGAGTGCTGGCTTTGTTTCTTCTAAGCTGTGTGATTTCGGGCAAATACCAGAGTTTTCTCATAGGCCAGTTTTCTCACTGGCTAAGTGGAAAAGAGTAATTCCCCACAAGGTGGAAAGGCTTCAGTGAAGTGGTGTACATATCACCGCACTTAGCACAGGGCCTGGAGCACAGGAGGCTCCAGTAAGTGGGAGCCAATATTTAGTGTTGTAGCCACTGTCGTGGTTGTTGGGGTGTGTGCTGGGGTGCGCGTGATGTGGCTCCCCTGGGGCCTGCCTGGGTATGGGGGTGGCCCCCTCCCTCAGTCATAAGTATGGTCTCCGTAGACCTGGGGAAGGAGGACGAGCACCCCTTCAGACTGTGTGTGGGGGGGCAGGCTGTCAGCCATATCTCCTCAGCCTCGTACAGTATTCCTTCTTCAGACGCAACCCGTGGATGTGCTGTGTGGCTCTGGCCAAGTTACTTAGCCTCTCTGTGCTTCAGCTTCCTCCACTGTGAAGTGCTGTCAACAGTCAGGCCTGCATGTTGGGAGGATTAAATAAAAAGGATTACATGGAAAGTGTTCAGAACAGCATTGGTACATGGGACTCTTCTCCAGGTATTTGGTGCCATTACGCTTGCTGTGGTTGTTCTGTTCCCAGAGTGAAGCATTCCCTCGAAGAAAAAAGGGTGGGACCTGCTCTCCAGGTGTCCCGGGAGCTGGAGCAAGCATGGGGTTGTGGTTCGGGGTGGGCTGGGGAGGGGACTCTTGGTTGTGGTGCTGGGGAGGAGCCCAGAAAAGGGGGCACACCGTATTCTCCTACACTAGGTTGGGGCAGAGCATAGCCATGTGTACTAAAATGACTCTGGCTCCTAGCACACTGCCTTTTGTTTTTTGCCTAGTGTGGCCCCTCACACTGGTCACTGAGGGGGTAGTTCTACACAGGCAGGGTGGATTTTTGCAAACCTGGTGAAATTCACATGTAGTTGAGATCGCTTTGAAGCCAGAAACTACCACATTCACAAAACCTAACTGCTGGCGAATTTTAATAATCCATAGTAATCAACAGCCTTTCGCTAATCTTTGGACTCTGGGTGCCCGGGAGCTGCCTGCGGGAGCCTGACGGGAAGTGACGGCTGCCCTGGTGGCCCCAAGCCCACAGCGAGAGGGTTAATTGGGTTTGGCAGCCTCTTTTCCCAGATGCCCCTGCTGTGGTTTTGAGCTTGGGGTCAGGCAGCCCTAAAGTGGGAGTCTGCCTCGCACCTTGACTTCAGTCGCCTCGTCTGTAAAATGGGTTTTGTCGTTGCTGAAGATCTCTGCGAAGTGCTCAGCGTGTGGCAGGCACACGGCAAATGGCAGGAGGTGTCAGCTGGTTTGGCTCCATCCTGAAGGTGGAGAGCAGGGGTTTAGCAGCACCTGTATTTATTTTGCAGCATCAAAGGCTGTGGTGCCTCTCCCACTTACAAGCTTATCTCTGGGGGTAGAGGAAAGAATTCGTTCCACGTGCAACTTGAAAAATTGAGAGCTGGGAAGGTGGGGGTGTGTCCCGGCTCCAAACCCCTCCCTCACGGATAGGGCTTTATAAACCAACCATCTAGTACGCGTAGGAAGTGCTGAGACATTTGCCGGACTGGGCGAAGGCTCCCCGCAGTCCGGTCCTGTGTATTTTCCCACCGTACCGATAGGAAAACCCGGGCTCAGAGAATTAAGACTGAGTTTGTGGCAGAACTAGGGCTCAAGCTCAGATATTCTGCCTCCAGATCCACTGTTTGTTTCTACCTTGCACTCAGAATCCTCGCCCTGGCCCAGCCAGACCCTCTCTGTCATTTCCCCCTCCATACAGGTAGGTCTGTTAGGGTGGAGGGTTATGAGCTGGCAGAAAGAGGGTTAAATTCTTCCTTAAGCGACAGAGCTGGTTTTGAGCTGGCGCCTGCAGTGACCCCATCACTGACCCCCATCCCCTGAGTCAGGGCGGTAGGCTGTGGGGGGAAGGGCATAGAGCCTCTAATAACCCTAGGGGGCAGAGGGAGGGCCCGGGGAGGCAGGGACGGGGGAGGGGACACTCATCTGTCTTCCTCTGTGGACAAAGATGCTGGTGGCTTCTTTGGTTTCCATAGGAAATCCCTAAGGGTCCTGGTGGTGGCTTGCCGTCCGTGTGGCCTGCGCTCTTTCTCCCCTAATTTTTCACTTTTACTTGTCCATGTGACAGTGTTTGTAGAACCGCATTATCACTGAGTGGTGCTGCGGAACACGGGTGGCCCCCAGAGACGCTGGCAGCCCTGTGGCGTGTTTCGGGTAACTTTCCCCGTAGAGGAACGTGGAAACGAACCTCAGGGCTGAGTGGGACTTTGGCAGCAGCTTGTCATTCCCCGAGGAGGAGAGGGGTGAGGTGGGAGGGTCGCCGCGCACTGGCAAGGCTGCTTGTTTCCTTCCTTTTCTCCCCAGGTGGCCCCTGCCCCAGTCACCCCTGTGTTGGCACCGACCTTCTGATGTAGAGCTTCCCTTTGGACGGTTGTCACGGTGTCCTCTCTAGATGGCGGGGACACCAGGAGTAAACCTCAAGAGAGGCCCAGAGCAGGAAGATAGCTCACCCAGAGTGGTCTGCAAGGCGGTGGTGGGTGGGGGGTGCACGCCTGTTCTGGAACCAAGGCTTTCCTTGAAACCAGCACCCTAAGAAGAACATTTGAAGACAGGATTTCCAGTAAAGATGAGGAACTGATTTTAAGAGAAGATTAAATCTCTTCCTCTATCCCTATCTTCCTGCCCCCAGATCCCTTCACCTCCCTGCTGAGGGATCCTAAATACACCTTGAGTTTGCGAGGCAGGTGGAAGCCTCTCATCGTTCCTAGAGGTGAGGGAGGGTTGGAGGGAAGGCCTTCTAGCTAGCGGGGCAGGTCTGGCACTGTCTGGCTCTGGCCTTTTCTAGACGCTTCAATTAGCGACGTTAATTATAGCTTTGTGGGCATGCCCTGCCGCTCTCCCTCGTGCCCAGACTGACATTCGTCCCCAGTCTGTGACGCTGTGTTTATGCTCTCACCTCTGCCCATCTGCAAGATTAAAGGTGCTGTGGAAGTGCAAATTATTAGCAGTTTCATGTTCTCCAACCTTTTTTTCACTGTGGTGAATGCGTGTAACATTATCACTTTGACTGTTCTGAAGTGCACAGTTCAGTGGCTTTAAATACGTTCACATGTTGTGCAAACATTGCAACGTCCATCTCCAGGAAACTGCCTCATCCTGAACCAAAGCTCTGTGCCCCTTCAGCAGTAAGCTCCCCTTTCCCCCTTCTTATAGCCCCTGTAACCCCTATTCTACTTTCTGTCTCTGTGGATTTGACTACCTGCTAAAATGGAACCCTGAAACATTAGCCCTTTTGCGTCTGGCTTATTTTATTTAGTGTAGTGCTTTCGAGGTTCATCCATGTTGTAGCATGTGTCACAATTGCCTTCCCTTTTAAAGGCTAATATTCCATTTTACGAAGTCTGTCCACAAGGTAGCCAGCCATGTCGTATGAAAAATAGAGCCATTATCGAAGAAGATACAAGGAGCAAGAAACATTGTGTGTAGGACCAAGGACGCCTCAGTCCCCTTCAAAGCAGGCACCTTGGGACCTCACGCAGTTCTCCCAGTCACCATCAGCTGCCCCGTCGTATTTTCCTGAATCTCATCGACAGTCTGAAATCTCTTCTCTTTCAAACGTGATTTTAGTTTTGGGAAAAGCCAGAAGTCACAGGATGCCAAATCAGGGCTGTAGGGGGGCTGAGTCAACTGGGTGATTTGATGTTTCACCAAAAAACTGCAGGAGACGTGATGCATGAGCGGGTGCATTGTCGTGATGAAGCTGCCAGTCACCAGTTGCCCATCGCTGTGGCCTTCTGAACTATCCAAACAGCTTCTGTGGAGGAATGTTCAAGCTTAATGCTAAGTGTCATGCAGATTCATTGCCCGACTCTCTCACTTTGAATTCGATGGCCACAGTCCACATGCTCACACAGTGGCATTGACCGCCCCCACTGACCGGTACAGTGAAGTCCTCATTGCTCGCTCATGCGCACTCCAGGCCGCTCTCTTTGGCTCCAGGCTGCACTGATGCTGTGCACACCGTTCTCGTCATATTAACAATGGCTGGCTCTTTCCAGACAGACCTTGTATGTGTATGTATCATGTTGGTTTATCCACTTATCACTCCATGGATACTTTGGTTATTTCTACCTTTTGGCTATTGTGAATAATACTGTATGAGCATTGGTGAACAAATCTTTCTTCAAAACCCTGCTTTCAGTTCTTTTGGGTATGCACCCAGAAATGGAATTGCTGGGTCAGCCCCGGCCAGGTAGCTTAGATGGTTACAGCATCATCCCGATACTCCAAGGTTGTGAGTTTTATCCCTGGTCATGGCACATACAAGAAGCAACTGATGAAGGCATAAAGAAGTGGAACAGCAAATCCGTGCTTCTCTCTCTCCCTTCATCTCTCTCTCTCAAATCAATTTTTAAAAAATTTTAGAGTCTCCAGATCATACGGTTATTCTGTGTTTAATTTTTGAGGAACTGCCATATTGTCCACAGTGGCCGTACCATTTTACATTCCCACTAGCAATCGTCCACATTCTTGTTAACTTTTTTTTTTAATAACCATTGTAATGGGTGTCAAATAGTACCTCATTGTGGCTCTCCATCTTTTTAAGGGGAAGCCGAGGACTGAGATGTGCTGACAGACCCCTCGCCCTTGCAGAAGCCGTCAGAGCTTGGGCCCCAGCCCCCCAGCCCCCCTTGAGCCTCCATCCTCCATTCTCTACTCCCCAGGTTCTTCTGCCTTGCTTTATCTGCTGACTCTCAGAGCCCTTTCCTTCCCACCTGTCGCAGGAGCAGAATGCCGTGACCCACTGGAGGGGGCCGGAGGCAGAGGAGGAGGAGGGAGGTTTCGGTAACGTGAGATTTAATGAGTTGACTATTTCGACCAGGGGCGTTGGTGAAGCAATTGTGATGTCGCCGTGGAGTGGCAAATGCACAGCCATTACACATGGTTCTATGAAGAATTTTAAATGGTTTCCAGTTTTTAGTGACATGAAAACTCCTCTTCTATGGTCTATTAAGCAAGGGGAAAAGAATAAAAACTTGCTTATGAGCTCAGTGATGAAAAAGAAAAAAAGATTTGGAGATGTGCCAAATTGTTATCAGCGGCCTCCTGGATTGGTGGGAAATGGGTGGCTTGTTAATTTTTCTATTCTTCTTTATGTTATAAATTTTGCAGATTTTCTACAATGAGCACACATTCCTTTTCTATTTAGAGAAAGTTTTCCTAAGAGAACAGGAGTGACTGCAGCCATTCATCCTGCGTATGTGTCCCAGGGCCCGTGGGGCGCACGGCTCTGCTGGTGAGAGTCGGGCCGGCATGAGAAGCTAAGGGAGCAGGAGTGGAGGCGTGGGGACAGATGGCATGGAGGGACAGCGGGAAACGAAGAAGTAATAACTAAGAGAGGTCAGGGGTGGGGCAGCCCCGAGACCTCCAGAACCATGCCCTGAATTCACTGGGAAGGTGCCGTGGTAGGGCCGCAGTTTGGAGTCCTTCTTCTCTGCATGTGGTGTGGGGGGGAGCGTTGACCCCCGCCTACTTTGACCTGGTCTCCTGGTGCGGCTGGCAGGAGTAGGGTGTGCAGCCTGCGAGGCCTGGGCGTTTTTGGCCCCAAGTTTGCCTTTGACTTCTCTCACATCACCTAGGACTGTGAACTAGGACCTGCCCGGGTCCCGTGACCCCATCATGCCAGCCGCAGTGGCCTAGCAAAGGTTGGGGGTTGGGGACAGGCAATTCAGGCTCCAGAGATGACTTTTCGTGACTCTTGGGACCTCAGACAAGAGGAAGAGAAGCCAGCATAGTCCAGTGCTTATAAGAAGGGATGCAAGCCAGTCTCTGGGTTCAGGGTGTTCGTTACCACTCACTGGCTGTGGCCTCGGGCAGTTGCTTAGCCTCCTGAAGCCTCCACGTCCTCACTGGTAAAACAGATGCTGATGGTAGCTGTATCGCAGGGCTGCTGAAAGAATTAAAGAGCTAATTCCCACAGATGACTGTTAGCATATTGTGAGCTCCGTTCCTACTGTCTGGTCCACAGGCAGATGCTGATGCTTGACTGCTGGAGCTCCAGTCACCTCTGCCCAGACATGTCCGTCTGTAAAATGGAGATGATAGTACCATCAGCCTCAAGTGATTATTGTGAAGATCAAATAAGTTAATGTATGTAAAAGTGATTCAAACAGTGCTTGGTACAAAGCTCAGTAAATGTTAGCTATGACCAGAGGGGGTCTTTAGCTAACACAGAACAGAGTGACCACCAGTTTTGGTGGCTGGCATCTGCGAACTCATCTGATTGTCTCAAGAGTCCCGTCTAATTGATGAGTGCCCATAGCTCACTCGTTAAATACTTTGAGTGTACAATTATTTTATTATTAGCATTGTAGGCTCCAGATGTTAGAGTCCCTCCCCAAATCATTCCTCATTCCCCCTCTCAGCCAGAGCTGGGTCTCTTCTTGCTTGGGGTGGTCCCGCGTCAGTTTGCCAAGGGTGTTGGTGCCGGAAGGTCGGGTTCCAGGCAGACGGGGGTGCAGGCTGGCTGCTTTGGGGGTTGCGTGGTGAGAATTTCAGATGAAGTCAGAGAATATGATACTGCTCTCCTCCCCTGGCCTCCCTGCCCTTGTGAAAAGGAGTCAAAGCCAGGAAAAAACATAGCCCATAAATAAAGGGACCATGAAAATAAAAAGAAAGAAGAAATCTTGCTTTTGCGGCAGGCCTGGCTGTCGATGGGGCAGATAATGGGAGAGGAAACGGGGCCTTTGCAGAGAAAAAGAACGGAACACTTTGTTCACTGGAAGAAAGAATGCCGCCTGAGCCCAGGCGGCTGCACTGGGGTTTCCGATGAGCGAGCTCGTGGGGGGAGATGCTGGTGGTTGGGCCCACCCAGAGCTCCTGCTGTGGGAGGCGAGGTGGAGGCGGAGGCAGCAGACCTGCGTGGGGTGCCCAGAGGTGACGTTGTCGTGCCCTAGTCCGGCCCGGGCCTCTGCCACCACGATCGCAGGGCTGCCGGTCATCTTGCTGCTCCATCGTCTGCTCCAGCTGTGGAGCTTGCTGCTGGAACCCCTCTGGGAGTGGTTCGAGGTATCGAACGTGTGTCTTTTGCAGAGCCCTGGGGTGGTGGTGCACCCCGGGGAGGAGGAGGTGAGGCTGCAGTGGACGTGCTGGTCACTGGCGTGCTGACCTCCTGGTTCCAGGCTGTGCTCCTGTTGGCACTGCCAGGTGGCGTTCTTGGAGACCGGCATTCACCGACTCCTCTTTCTTTGTTGTACCACTCACCTGTCTCGGTTGCTGACCCATTTCCCCTGCCCCTGCAGTGGGTGGCTGAGGCAGGAAGAAGGAGAGGAACCAGGGGAGGAATCAGATATCTTTGTGAGCCCGCAGGGACCCCAGGATGCAGCGTGGAGGTGTGCCCACACTGAGAGGAGGATGTGGGCCCACGGATGTGTGGAGACCAACGCTTGAAGAGCCTTTAAGAAAGGTTTCCAGAACGTAACACTGGCTGGGGGCTGAGTGCTGTGGCCGGCAGGGGCTCCTTGGGAGCACGTTCATTCATTCATTCATTCATTCATTCATTCAACCACAGCAACACCAGGCGCCAGTCTGCTGTGTGCCAGGCACTGTGCTAAGCATTTTCTATACCGTACTGATTCTAATAATCGGTGGTGTAAAGAGGTTAAGTCTCAAGGATTCATTGGACTTCTGTTTAGAGCAGTGTGGAATTGGGGGACTTCTCACTTCTCCAGCCTTCACCCTCCAGTCAAGATTTATGGTGCGAATGCCCATCGAGGTATTCCACTCTGCTGTGTGCCAGGCTCTGGCCTTGGCCTGTGTGGTGGTGGTTCTTCTGTACAGCCACGTTATGGGGTTGTAAGGAAGTTCCATCTGTAGATAAAGAAAGTGGGAGGCTTAGTCAGTGCGTTGGCCTGCATGGGCTGCTGGTGAGAGGGTGCTGGGGTTGGAGCCCACTGCGCATGTCCCCAGGGCCTAGGTCACTGTACCGTGAGACGTCACCAGCCTGATTCCCACATGTCCTTTCCCCTCTGCAGTTACCCCTCTGGTCTCCACAGGGGGAGCCACAGGGGTTAGTGGGGCTTTCTCCCCTCATGGGCTCTGGAGGAGGGGCGGGAGCTGAGGGGCCTCAGGCGTTCTGCAGAGCTTTCGTGACATCAGCCAGGATGCTGGCTTTGCCAGGTAAACAGTGGCACTGAGTACGTGGGGTTTCCTTGGCAAGTTCTTGTCCTGTCAGCCTATCTGCTCCACGTGGGACCTGGGCGCCTGACTCGGCGTGGGTGCCTGCTGGGGAGACTCCAGGATAAATGGGAAGAGCGGCAGCGTTCAGACAGCCTACGTGGGGTTGAGAGAGAGTCCAAAGAGAGGGAGACCCGCAGGTGCAGATGGAGAAGCAAGAGGGTAACATGCCCACACGGGAGTGGGGGAGCCTTCCCCAAAGTGTGGTGGGGAGGGCTCAGAGAGCACACTCTTGTTTTTGCTTTCGGAAAACATTACATTTAACCCTCCTAATACTTTTTCAAGATAGTTATTATTTGTTTTGTTTTAGAGCTAGAGAAATGGACACTTCCCCTGTTCACACAGGCAGACTGAGGTGGAGCTGGGATGGCTGCCACCGATGCCAGAGGTCACGCCTTCTTGCCTGCCCCCCAGGGAGCCCGCCACATGCCGGCCTGCTCCCAGGGGCCTCTGGGTGCAAGGAGGAGGCATCCTTTGCTGTTTTAGGTTTCTACCTCTCTTTCTCTCTTCCCTGAACATATATTCTGTACCAGATTCTTTAATCACAAAGTAGGTATGGGCATCTCCATTTATACTTGAAGGAACTAAGGTTTTGATAGGTAAGTCTTTCCTGTAAGTTCCCAGAGTGGCCTTGGTGTTTCTGGACCGATTATTCCTTGGCCATGACTTAAGCCTAAAACAACTGGAATCCTGTAAACTGGTGAGGACAGTGGTGGGTCTCTCTTTGCCGGACTGGATCCTGTTACCATCTGGGGTAGAGAGAGTGAGGCCGGGGCATCGGCGAGGCCTGGGTTCAGCTGCCACCTCTGCTGGTCTGGGTATGCTGGGGAAATCAGTGCCAAACCCCTCACTTGGTAGTGAGCCTGAGTACTCTACCATGGCATGTTTTTTTGGGGGTGGGGTGGGGTGGGGCCTGCCTTCCTTTGGTCAATGTTCAAGGCTATCCCAAAAGGGAGGCCTTCAACAGGGCCAGTCGGCCCCAGCCACACCATTTCTGTTGTGTGCCAGCCCCGGGAGCTGCCTCCTAGCACTGTGTGTGGGCTGCTGATGGGACTGGGCTGCTGATGGGACGTGGGAGGGGCTGGAGGTAGCATCGGTTCCTGAAGGCAGGAGGGCCCCCAGAGAAGGAATTCCTGGAGACCCTGTTTACCTCTTCTCAATCTGACCCAGGCTGCTAGGGCAGGCACAAGCTCCCCCGGGAACCCAAACGCTTCCCAGTCTGTTGGAAGTCCCCTCCGCCCCCTCTCTCTTTCTGGGCTGGGAGAGGACTCAGGCACCTCAGAGGCCCCACCAGGTGGGGCTGTGGATGGGAACTTCACAGCTACCGTCAGTCCTGCCTTCTTCAGTCCTCCTTGCCCTTGGGCTGGGCCTCGGCTGAAGCCTGGCAGCCTGTGAAGAAGTTCTTTCTGGAACTGGACTTCTGTGGTGGCGTGGAGGGGGAGGGTCGGGGGAACAATAGGCGAAAGGACAGGAGCTTGGGAATTCAAGGAACCCCCTTGACTGGTGTTGGCTGCTCTACTACCCTGGCCAGCCCAGAACAGCCGAAGGACTGGGAGCATTGGCTGCGGCCCCTCCTGAGTGGGGCTAGACCAGATGGACACACACCCTGGGCCCCACGGAGGCTGGAGAAGGTAAGGGGGCCTCTCAGGAAAGCGCTGTCCCAAGTCTACGGCCAGCCCAGCCCCCAGCTCAGAGTAAACATCGGAGATAGGATCGGGCGTAGCCAGGAAGGGTGGCAGGGTGCGGCCTGGGAGAAGAATGGCAGGATGTGGCACCGGGGCACCGTTCTGGGCACCCACGCCTTGGGCTATTGTTCAGGGCTGCCTGAGGCTCTCAACTCTCTGGGGCTTTGAAAGGAAGTGCCATTCCCCTGGGACTCAGGCCCTGGCCCACCCCTGCAGTGTGGCCCCCTCCCTGGCAGTGCCCTTGGCGGACCCACTCAGGGCCAGCTTGGCTCTGGGAGCCTGCAGTAGGGGGGCTTGGAGTGTGCCCAGTGGGGAGGCACAGTCGTTGGCCCCCCAGAGTGCCTGCTTGCCTGCCTGCCTGCCTGTCTGTCCGGGCGTCTTCCTGTAGCCTGGGTCTGAGTCACCCATCACGCTCCGATGACTGGAATCTATCTCTTGTCTTTATCTGCATCTAGATATTGGGGGAGGGGGTGCATCGTTGTGGAGGGAGGGAGGGCTGAGTGTAAACTCCTTTGATTCCAGTCCAACTGGGCTCCTCGTGGGCTGATGGGGAGAGGAAGTGGCTGGTGATTTGTTTTGGGTAGAAAAGGGGGCGCTGGGAGTGGGTGGGCCATGCACTGGTGGCTGTGAGGAGGAGAAAGGACACCAGCACCTGCAGTACCCTGAGCCGCTGGCCCCCGGGGGAGGGAGGCGCCTCTGCACCTGGTTCCAGGCACTGGACTGGGGGCCCCAGGGCCTCTCCGGCACCAGCTTGGAGACACCAAGGGTGAGGATGGCTGGAGCCCTTTCCCCTTAAGGGCTTTCACCTGGGACAGGTGCTCAGGTGAGATGATGCTCAGGTAAGATAAGGCTGAGGCGAAGGAAGGCAGCAGAGGGCCTGCCCTCTGGGGTGGGTTCCCAAGAAAGGAAGGGAGGGGCAGAGCGAGGAGGCTGTGCATGTCTAGCTGAACTTCCCTAAAAGGCCGTGCGGACTCACCTCTCTGGGGCTCAGTGGAGTGTCTGTGGCCCCTGACCAGGACCTGGGAGGGGCTGCTGAGCTTGAAACCTCCTGTGGAACCATGTGGATATTAGAAGCATGGAGCATGCTGGGTGAGAAAGTGGTAAAGGAATTTGAGGGTTATTTTTAGTCTCTGGGGAAAAAATAACTTCAGGGAGGGTTCCAACAGAGTTTTTAAATCTGAAAGGTGTGAAAACCGTGTTCACCTGTCCCAAGGTGAAAACAAAAGGGAATGGACTTGCTTTGCTGCTGGAGGATTTAGGTCACTCACAGGAAGATGTTAGAGCCAAGGAAAAGGCAACCAAGGGTGAAAGTGTTGGGGGGTGGGGGGTGGGAGGGAAGCGTAGAGAGCAGCCCCCATCCGGTCATGGGACGACGGAGGCCGTCCCTGACCATGCATCCAGGTCTGCCATGTGTTACGCTGCTGAGTTGTATCGTGCTTCTCAGTCGTTGTGTGAATGTTTACTGAGCATCTGCTCTGCCCCAGGCACTGTGCTAGATTCTGGGGCCACCAATGATGAGCAAAACCAGGTGTTTTTCACGGTGCCCTGAGGGGGGTTGGGTGGGTTCTCAGGCTGCTGGGTGAGTCCGAAATAAGCATGTGAAGGCGTCGTTACCAACTATGACAAATACTCTGAAGGCCAACTCAGGGTGCCATGAGAATGTAAAAGCAGGCATATCTTACAGGGTCTGGAGTGGTGGTGGAAGGCTCATCTCTTCATACTGGGTTTTTAAATTTTTGTTTTACTAAGCAGGAAACTGGGGTTCGGAAAAGTTAAGCACTTGCTCAGAGTTGCACAGCAGGTGATTGGGACTTCAGATGCATTCAGGTCTGACTGACCCTGGAGGCTTTACTCTCAGCCACCTGGCCCTAGGAGCGTCCTGGGCTACGCGGCGACTTGACGGAGCTTGCCCTGTATTATTCCATCTTCGTGGACACCTGTGCAGCGTGGGTTATTTCACCCAGTACATGGTTGAGGAGACTGCCGTTCAGAGTGGTTGATTAACTTGCCCACGGTCACACAAGCCAGCTGGTGGCAGGGCAGGAATTTGAACCCAGGTCGTTGACCCCAAAAGCCTGTGAGTGTTCTGCTCTTTTCCACTGGCATCTCCCCACCCCCTGTCCCAGTACCCTGGCTTTACAGACAAAGGCTGCGGAGGCGAAGCCACCTGTGCACAGGGACACTCGGCTGCAGTGACAGAGCAGGGTGGTATGGCAGCTCCACACCCTCCACCTCATCATTCTTTCTTTGTTTAGTTTATCACGGGCGACGTTAGCTCTGCACTCAGAAATGGCTGGGATGGTTGGGGTCCCGAGGATGGCACCCACGCTTCTCTGAGAGACTTCTGTCTCTGTGGTCCTCGGACTCAGAAAGGGCAGGAAGAAGGCTCTTCTTGAGCAGGCCTGTGTGGGGGTGGGGGGGGCAGAGGCAGGAAGAGATGCCCAAGGACCCTCTAACCAAAAGGTGAGACCAGGAGAAGCCCATCGGGCCTGCACTGTTGCTCCTCCATCAGCAGATGGGTGCCGAAAGGACCAGCCGAGAGCCAGTGCCCATGCTGGACGCTGACCCGAGTCTGTGGGAGTAAAGGGCCCTGGACTGGGCAGCAGGCTGGCAGGATTATTTGGTGGGCACCACGCCCTGGTGAACAGACCGACACCTCCCAGCCAGCTTGGCTGGTCACCAGAAGCCATTTTCTTTGTTACCAGGCTCTGGGCCAGAAGCCAGGATGAGCCCTTGGGAGCGCCAGGATGCTAGCTCCCCGACATAGGGATGATGCACAGTGCCCCACTGGGGGACTTCGCGGGGTGAGGTGTGGGCAGAAGAGGCTGTGGCGGAAGGAAGGACGTGTCCCAATGAGCCCTGCCCCACAGGAGTAGAGTGCGAGCCACGCCCAGCACTGTGAGTTTCTAGTAGCTACGCTGAGAAGGGTGAAAGACACGAGTGAGTGAATTTAACCCAGCCTTTACAAAATATTGTAAATTCAACATGTAACCAATAGCCAATTATTTACAAGCTGTTTTACATTCTATTCCTTGAAAACCCAGTGTATTTCATCCAGCCCATTTCCATTGGGTCTGGCCCATTACAGGTTCTCAGTAGCCCTGCGCAGAGTGGCTGTACTGGGCATTGTGGTCCAGCAGTTAATCAGGACAGAGAACCACCTCCTCTGCCTGCACCTTCCGTTGGGGGATGGCCGGAAGGTCAGCGTCTGGCACTGGGGAGATGGCAGCTCAGGTCGACCGAGGCCTGGAGGCCTCAGACCTGCTCATGTAATCCCGCGCACTGCTGCGGCACGCCCTGGGCTGCCTGGGAAGAAAGGCTTTGAGGTGCTGGGGGCTGGAAGGTCACGAAGTTGGGCCAGAATGGAAGAGAGATGCCCTTAGGCCCCAAGTCCGGAGCAAGGAGGGGGCCTGGTGGCCTGCCTGAGCCCAGGCCAGCGGAATGGCGGGTGTGGGCCGAGGTGGTGCGGAGCCGGGCGGGATCAGAAGCCCACAGGCCTGCATTGTTCGCCTGTCACACTTCCTTTGGCTTTATTGCCTTTGTCCAACACCCTATTGTCTGGTTTCCTTTTGTCCCCCTTTCAGCGCCGCTGCCTTTTATTTCCCAGCCAGCCTGGTTGTTTTCATTTCTTTTGTCTGAAGTTCCTGAGAGGAAGGTTTTATTTTCAGCGGTTTGATTAATTCACAGCTTGAGCTGAGGTTTGTTTGTTATGTAATTGCTGCCCTCAGCTTCAGGATAATACCCCTCCTCAGCTCCCCCTGCCCCCACCCGGCCCGCCTGCCTAGGCCAGGCCCTGTGCTCCTCCCTGTGCCCGGATGGGCTGAGCCACCCACTTCTTGGATGCTCTCCAGGTCCCGGGTGGTGGGAAGGCACCTGAAGCTGGACCCCAGAGCCCTGGGCCGACTTTCCCAGGGCAGGGTTGCCCCTCCTCAGCCTGCAGGGCCCTGTCCGGGGCTCCCCACCAGCCCCCAGGGAGCCCTGCCCTTTGAAAGTAGGATGGCATCAAATTGAACACATTCAGGTGTGATGCATTTTTCACGTATTTAGTGTGTTGTATGTGGCACATTATGAAATTCATTATACATTACAAGAAACAAGTAGTTGTACAGAGTTGATGTGATATATAAATGTGTACCTGCAGTTTAACCTAAGGACTCTTTTACTACATCTGATTTTTTGCCTTATACTTCCCTCCTGAAAGAATTAATGCCCATATAAAAAATCTTTTTAATAATTTTATTTAACAATGCTTCTCAAACCAGTATGTCACAGAATCACCTGTTACAACAGAGATTCTCATTTGTGAGGACCCATGTCTCTGCCTGCCAAGCCTCCGGCACGACTAAGGATGTGTGCACACACATGCATGTGTGACCTTGGCTTTGCTGGGCTGAGAAATGACCGCCTAATGTCTCTGGCTTCCTTAGGTGGACCCTCAGCCCACTCGTGCCAACATCCCAACAGGCAGAGAGCATCCAGTCTGGCCCCAATCTTCTCTAAAGCTTCCTACTTAAAACAAGGGTGGGGGGAAGAAGAATCTTTTCTAATTTTCTTTTCTTTTTAAATGTTTCAATTCACAAATTTAATCTTAGCTTCTGGTTTTTATTTTACCTTTTTAAAGATTTTATTTATTTATTTATTTATTTTTAGAAAGAGGGGAAGAGAGGGAGAAAGAGGGAGAGAAATATCAATGTGTGGTTTCCTCTTGCACGCCCCCTACTGAGGACATGGCCCACAACCCAGGCACGTGTCCTGACTGCGAATTGAACTGGCAACCCCCTGGTTCACAGGCTGGCAGTCAGTCCACTGAGCCACACCAGCCGGGTCTCGAGTGTATCCCCCGTGGGAGCTCCCATCTTATGAGTGTGCCTGTTCGCGGCTGGGGACGGAGGGCAGAGTTGCTGCCCTGGGTCCCAGGACTCACCCCACTCACTCCGCCCCTCCTCCCGCAGGATGTCCATGAGGAGCCCCGGCTCTGCCCAGCTGGCTCTGGATGGCGGTGGCACCATGGTGAACTGTGCTGTCAAGTCAGAGGGGAAGAAGGAGCCCTGCCACGAGGCCCCCCAGGGCTCAGCGGCCACAGCCGAACCCCAGCCCGGAGACCCAGCCCGAACCACCCAGGATGGTGCTGACCCCCAAGCTCTAGTCCAGGTGCCCAGCACTTTCCTAGGGGCTCCTGGGTCAGTGTTCCCAGCCTGCCAGTGTCCCTACCACATCCACTGCCAGTGTCCCTACCACATCCACGCACCGCCCCGGCCTCTTCTTTAAGCCGGGCAGGCACCCACACCCTAGCTGGGCAGAGGGGCAGGCAGAAAGGGTCATCTCTGGGGTGAGACTTCGGTGAGTAGGGAGGGGCTGCCAAGTTCATTTAGGTCACCTGTCCAAGTGGACATGGACTCACTGCTACACTCAACCGACATTAACACTCACCTGTGTGACCAATCCTTATCCCAAGGACTAGTTGGAAAGATAGGATATATACGTTTAAAGTTTGGCTTAGAGATAATCTAACAGCTTTTTCATCTGAGTTAAGAAAGTCAGTCTGATTACCGAAGCCAGAGGTAAATTGCTGTTGAGGACTGTACAGTTGCTCGTCCTCAGAACAAAGGAACTCAAAGCTACATGAGCAGTAAGGATTCTTGCAGCTCTTAAAAATTCTGTCATTCCATGTAAGACATGTAAAAAGGGAATATATAATTAAAAGCCAAATGGGAAGATAGAAGAGGTTCAGGGTGCTGAGCAGGGGTCCAGCCTGGAAGAGTGTCTGGGAGGGAGCTAGGAGGCTGGGTGGTTATCAAGGAAGACTTCCTGGAGGAGTCGTCTTGGGACCTTCCCAAGCTGGACCTTAAAGAATGGAGAGGAATCAGAAGAGCAGAAGGGTCAATGCTTGAAGAAGAGGGGCCCCTTGGAGTAAGTGGCCCAGCTGGGGTGGTGGGTATATGCAAGGGACTAATAATAACAGCTGGCTTTAGGCCCCTGACTGCTGTGGCAAACCTCATTGACATGCATTAACTCCCTGTGACAGGAATGGTGTGAGTCCATTTTCAGCAGAGGTGAGTCAGGTTCAGGGAAGTTCGGGGACTCATGTGGGATCCAGCACCTTGTGAGTCACTGAACCAGGTCTCTTGTCTTTCAACCTTTTATTCTTTTCATTGTATCGGGCGAAGTCAGAACAAAGGAAGGTGGGGAGGGAGGGCCCCACAGTGTAAGTCTGCAGGGTGCTCAGCCACTTTTGCAGCCTGCACCCTCCCCCAGAAGTGAGAGTGACATGCAGTGTGCCTTATAGAATTGCAGCTCACCGGAGAGCAATGGGTCCCCGGAGCCCAAAAAAACAGGAGGCTCTGAGGCTGCTTCTGGAAGCCAGGAGAAGCTGGACTTCAGTCGAAATTTAAAAGAAGGTAAAATGTCTGCCCTAGTTAGAGGCAGGGGTCTGGGGCAGGGGTTGGGGGGAAGGTGTTAGGACAGTGGGTCCTTATCCTTTGATGTCTTCTAGTCGTGCCGGCCATTGAGAAGCTGCTGTCCAGTGACTGGAAGGAGAGATTTCTGGGAAGGAACTCTGTGGAAACAAAAGATGTCAAAGGTGAAGGCCATGGGGGTGGGCAGAGGACGGATGTCTGAACCCCTGTGCCTTCTCCCAGCCTGGCCATGCAGTCTGGGCCGACAGGGCAATCCTTGGGGCTCTTTGTGCCATCGGTGCCGTGCTGACTCCTGCCTGGCTGTGGGATCGGCATAGCCCTCAGCCAGGGACCAAGCATTAGGTCTGGCTCCTTCCCACGTAGGAGAGGTCTGGTGGGGGTCAGATCCCATGGATATGGGCGTGGGCTCTTACCAGGGACCCCTGTGACCTTGGGCATATCATTGCCACTTCCCAGAAGTAACTACAAAATGATCAGAATATTCCCTTAAATTTTTGAAAATAAATTCTAGGCTGGCAGGATCTCACTAAGTAAATTAAAAGGCTTCTTAGTGGGTTGATTAAAGGGATCATTTCCCAGTGCAGTTGATCACACTCACAGAAGGCACTTTATTTATTTGCAAGAGAAAAGAACCAAATTTAATACATGCAGGATGTATGAGAACTCCACATACAGGAGCCTGGGAGCCTGGGTACGTGAGACACTGAGCTGAGGACAAGGCCGTGCGCCTTGGGTGCTTCCCAGTGTCACTGCAGGGTGCTAAGAAGAGCAGATGTTTAGTGAATAAAAATTTGCCCGGTATAGGCGGATCAAAAGAGATTATTTCTGATAGTCTTGAATTATGGGCAAAGCCCCTAATTCAAGATCTTCTAGGTAGTTAAAGGGAGGGAGAGAAGGTTTTTTTGACTGAAGCTAAAATTGCCTTTAGCTCAAAATAATCTGCATACCACTAATCTGCATACCACTGGGGGCATCTTGGGGTGGCTTGTTCTGAACCTCTGCAGTTCCCTCCTCAGAAAATTCCCTGGAACTTTCACATTCCAGAAGATGGGCTGACAGACCATTCTGTATATCATTAAACCAGTCTGATCTTGAGAAGAGTTCAGTTAAATTTGTATCTCATTTCAGGAGGCAGAGGTGCCACTGGGCTCCCAAAGTTAAGCCCATGGTGCAAACAGGCAGGTATTTAATGAGAGGCATCTGCGGAAACAAAACAAAGGTTAATGATCGAAGCAGACTGCAATTTCGGTTTCTGAGTGCTGGGGGCAGGTGAGCAAGAACTCTAGATGCCCAGTGCGAAGGGTCTTCAGACGAAGTGAAGGCAGGCAGCTGCAATCCAGCGGGTTCTCCCGGGCTGCAGTGTGAGTGTCTTTGCAAAGCAACCCCTCTGCAGCAGGCACCATGCTTGTCCACGGGCGAGCTGTCGTGATTTCTGTGAAGTCCACACCAGGTGGTCCCACTTTGGCCTCTGGGTCTTGGGAAAAGGGTGGTTCCAGTTCTCTGTGGTTCCAAGTCAGAGGGTGGGAATGTGAAAATGTCAGTTTGGGGAGTTATAGCCAAATATTTAAGAAAACTGGAAAAACTCAGGATCCAGTCCAGTTTATAGGTAGAGAATTTAAAAACTCAAAAGGCAATAAACAGCACTAGAATCTAATATTATAGTTTCTACTGAAACAGATTTTCTCTCTAAAATCACCCCCATTTTTACCAAAGATAACCAAGTTAAGACATGCAAAATAAGTCTAGTTTCGATAAACTTGGCCTGATTATTTGTGCAAGTCCAGCAAGAATAGTGACTACATAGGCTCTTTTAAATCTGCTTTGCTGGAATTAAAAAAAAAAAAATGAAAGATTCCATTTATTTATTTTTAGAGAGAGGGGAAGAGAGGGAAAGAAACATCCACGTGCGAGAGTTACATCAGTCGGTTGCCTCTCGAGTGCCCCCAGCTGGGGGCCTGGCTCACAGCCCAAGCATGTGCCTTGACTGGGAATCAAACTGGCGACCTTCTGGTTTGCAGGCCAGCACTCCATGCACTGAGCCACACCAGCCAGGGTGCTGCCGGAATTTTTCATAAGGAATCTTCAAATTGAATTTGATAAGGCCTCTCAAGGCCTGAGAAACTAAGGCAAGGACTTGCCATCAGACACTACCTGTAGTTAGTACCTTTAGGTTTGGGTGACTTCCTCTCTTCCGGGGTTTCTACACTTGCCAGGAAGTGACATTTTTTACTCATATGGTAATGCTGCTGGGAACCCTGTAAGCAAGGTGCCAGGTCAGTATTTCCAAAGGTTTTTATTGGCTCCCATAAGTTATGTCAATCTTAATTTCTTAAAGCTGTCTGTTCATATCCGAGCCTATGCATCTCACTCAAACATGACATTTCCATGAAAGCCTTGTAATAAAGCCAGTTTCCAGTTGCATCCTGTTGTAAAGGGAAGGGATTCTTACTGAACTTATGCAAATACCATGTTGCCATAAAATAATAATACTTATTAAGAGTTGCCAAATTCTGGAGGAGTCAGGTAGGGAGAAATATATAAATGTTTTAGTATTGCTTACAAAGGTATAATATACCAGTTGCTAAGTCATAAGTAGTTTAAGAGAAACAAATTTCCTCTTATCTGGAAAATCAACAGCTTTAAAAAAATCAGTAATCTCAAACAAAAAAGTCAATAAAGTCAACTCATTCATTTCTGTGTAGTTAAACTTGTTCTGCTTGAATCTGGTTTTGCTACCAGTTCTCCTGACCTTGCCTGAGAGTGACGGGTTAGATCAGTGACAATTCCAAGTTCGCAAGTCCGTCCATCAAGGTTCATGTGATTTGCTAAGGGAAGTGGGTGTCTCCATCACAGAGGGCACTTTAAAATAATGCAGATGCCGAGGCTCCACCCCCATTTACTGAATGAGAACCCCAAAGGATGAGGGCCTGGGCATCTATTTTCCAAAGGCTTCCTGAGTAATTCCGATGCAAATCATCTGTGCCTTGGCATTGTCTACATCTGACGTTAGCTAAATTGGAGGGAAGGGAAGCACTAACTGTGGTTGGTTGAGGACCGTGTGCCAGATCCTTGACTAAAAGTTTGACATTCATTGCCCCTTTGACCCTTACAGCAACCCCTTGAAGAGATGATAAGTGTGCTTATTTGCAGAATAAAAAATCTCAAGTGCATAGAAGTCGGTAACTTGCCCAAGAGCTCACAGGTGGGACGGGTTGAAAGGGGGATTTGACCCCGATCTCTCTTGCTCCAAAACCTGAGCATGTCCTGTGGGGCCGCTCCTGTGGGATGGTTATGCGCCCTGACCCAGTGGCCCTGGGCACCTGAGGACATCCACAGGGCGAGCGGGCTGAGAGACCCCACTGCCAGCATTTTCAGTGGCTGGTGGCAGCATATTAGGACAGCTGGTTGTCAGATAGCAAGATGAAGGGCCCTTCCAGGGCAAGGCTCAAGTGCCCTTCACCTCTGTGGCTCAACCCCTCACGGGCCTGGGTCAGAGCAGTTGATCAATAAATAGCAGATGATGGACCGCTAGATAGATGACCAAACAACAATTCTTGGTGGTGGTAATTTCACTCTGGAGCAGGGACCCAGGAGAGCCTGGCAGAGAAGGAGCTCCAGCTCCTGGTCATGATCCATCAGCTGTCCACCTTGCGGGACCAGCTTCTGACGGCCCACTCAGAGCAGAAGAACATGGCGGCCATGCTCTTTGAGAAGCAGCAGCAGCAGATGGAGCTGGCCCGGCAGCAGCAGGAACAGGTAGGCCCAGCTTGGCGGCTGGCTTTCTTTCGGGGGCGTGGCCTCTCAGGGCCTAGAGGGAGCACCTTTGGGGCAGCCCAGCCAGTACAGACTGAAGCCTGGGGCAGGTGGGGAGAGGGCCTTTAGGGGAAGGGTCATGGGCCTGCCTGAAGGATTCCCACTTCCGGCTATTCATAAGCCTTATGGGGGTCGGGCTGGAGGGAGGCTGAAGGGTCCAGCCCAAGTTCCATCCCTGGCCTCTGAGGGAAGGTTGAGCCCCAGGAAAAGGAGGATAAATTCTGAAGGTTGGCTGTTGTGCTTCTCGCCCCGCTCAGTTCTCCTCATGTTCACACTCTCAGAAGGCAGGGTGTGTGGCTGGGGCCCAGAAGACTCTGGGAGGTGGGGCCTGGGGGCCTAAGCCCATGCCACTTTGCCTACTCTTCCCTCTGCCAGATTGCTAAGCAGCAGCAACAGCTAATTCAGCAGCAGCACAAAATCAACCTCCTTCAGCAGCAGATCCAGGTGATAAGCGGGGGAGGGCTGGGTGGTGGGAGAGCTGGAGGCTTAGGGGTTGATACCTGCCAGGAGAGGTGCTGAGGACAGGGAGGGACAGGCAGAATCACTTAGGCATGACCCCGAGGAGGGGGGTCTTTCCTGTTCTGTCCCCTCTCCTATCTTTTTCCTCTGTTTCAAGGGAATGGGTCCCAAAATGCCTTCCTCCCCAGCTGGGACCCGAGGGCAGGCAGACAGGGGCCCCTGGAGGTGGTATGGGGTCAGACACATCCTTTGGAAGATTGTCCCTGACCTGAGCTCTGTGCCTCTCATCCCTGGGTCCACCCTCTGTCTGGGGCTGGCCACAGCTGTGTAGCCATTTGGGCGTCTGGGGACTCACACAGGATTTCTTTACTCTCAGCAGGTCAACATGCCTTATGTCATGATCCCGGCCTTCCCCCCAAGCCACCAACCTCTACCTGTCACCCCCGAGTCCCAGCTGGCTTTGCCCATTCAGCCAATCCCTTGCAAACCAGGTGAGCGTGCGACAGGCGGTCCTGAGGTGATTACGGAAAGGAGGCCCAGAGCCACGCTCACCCATCGTTGTGCAGGGTAGCCCTTCCGGGCCTCGTTCTGGGGTCTGTCCAGTGGAAGAAGGGTCCCCCATGTCTGGATGTCACTGGGAGAGTCAGAAATAGTGCATTGGAAACCATAAAGCGCTTTCCACGTTTAGCCAGCCTGGGTCTATCCTCCCCGGTTCTGGTACATTTACTGTGCTGGAATATTAACATTTTGAACATTAACTGAGATTTCTATATCTCCCAAATTCATACTTCTGTTCATGCCCCGCCTGTGACAACTCTTGCCCTCTGTCCTGTCACTCAAACTCAGTGACCACAAATGAGCACCGACCACACATCAGACTCTGTGTGGTTGCGGGATGGCCGGCAGGGTGATAAAATGTGAACTTTGAGCCCAGGAATTTGCAGCCTGGGGAGGGAGGAAGAGGGCTGCCAGCAACTGGGGAATGTGGGAAGGTCTGCTGAGGAGGCGGCGCTTGACTGGGTCCTGGGAGAGTGCACTGGTGAGGTGGAGCTGGGGCTGAGGGCAGAGGGCACCGGAAAGGCAGTGCAGGCGGAGGCCCTGGGACCTGAGACAGTCACTGTCGAGGAGAGGGCGTGACAGGGTAGTGGGGACCAGGCATGGACTCTGGGGCTTACTCTGTGGAAGGTGGGCGTGCTTGAGCCCTTGAATGGAGGGTGTGCTGTGACATGACTGTGGGTAATGGGGAATGGAGAGCAGGCCAACAGGAGGTAGAACTGGGCAGGTGTCTGTTGAGGTGATTCTAGCAACAGAAGGTGACGGCCTGAGTGATGGGAGTGACGGGAGTGACAGTAGGATGGAGGCAGAGGTAGAATTATTAGGCCACAGTCATTGATTCTTTGAATGGTCATGGGGACAGGGCAGAAACTGATGGCCCCAGGACAGGGGGTAGCTTTTGAGCCAACTCCTCTGGTTCACCTTCCCTGTTCCGTGGGAGAAAGAAGGCAGGGGAAATCCAGCAGGGTAGTGAGTTCCTACAGTTCCACCATCAAGCCTGTAGGCTGTGGGCAAAGTCATTGGTTGGCCCCACCGACTCTGTTTACCTTGAGGGAAGACTCCAGTGGAAAGGGGAGGACAGGGCAGCAGCACGAAGCCACTGCAGCTCCAGGTGAACATGGAGCCAGAGGCACAGGGGTGAGGAGAGCAGGGGCCTGGTCAGGGAGGGCATGCATACTTCCTGGACCAGGGAGGCAGGAAATAAGCTGTGGAAGACCTGGACCGGCCACGCTGCCACTTGCTTCGTTTGATCCCAGATTCCAGTAAGGAGGGGCCTGTCGGCTGCCAGACGCCCCTTCCTGGAGCTGAGTGAGCAGTCTCAGGTCACAGGTTGGATTGCGCTCCATTGCCTATGGCTTGGAGTCCAGACTCCAGAGCTCAGTCTTCACATGCCTCTGAGCCTACCTTGCCTGTCCTATGCCAGTCTCCTTTCACACCCCACCACTGCGCATGCCCTGCCTGTGGGCATGAGCTCATGTCTCAGCTCCCCACGAGAAGTCCGTGCCAGGCCCTCCATCTGGAACGAAGTTCTCTCGCATACACTCCATCTCCTGAGCCCATATCCCACGGGCTCCGTGGTTAGTGATTTGTATACATAGCTGTGTCTCCATCCGGACTGTCAAATCCTTGACGCTGGGCCTGGTTGAAGAAACCGAGACAGATGAGGAAGAAGAGAGTGCCATGCGGAGGGGAGAGGACAGATTGTGGAGTATGGAGGACCTGGGTTCAAACATCAGCACTCCCAGTGATTAACCTGTGGGCAACTCAGACTCCTCCAGGTCTCAGTTTCTTTATCTGTAAGATGGAATCGTCATGTATTGAGCACCTATTGTATACCACACAGTGAGGATAATTGCGAGAGAATGCACTGGAGATGGTACACAGAAGGTAGCTGCTTTTGTACCCTGCACATAGTAGGTACAAGTATTAGTAGTGAATAGACGGTATTTCTGTTCTCATTTCACCTGGGTTTGGAACTCCAAGCTCGGTGGGTTGCGAAAGGCATGACTGGTGATGATGCTTGCTGGCGTACAGGGGCGCTGGCAGGGAGGGCTCAGAGGTCCTTGGCAGCACTCTGGGGCCAGGGTGAGCCGTGGCTGGAAGCAGGCTGGGCCAGCTCCAGGCCTCTGTCCACTTTGTGCTGCTGGGGCTCATCAAGCAGGGTATCTGCTGTTCTGTGCTCATCCAGGACTTTTCTCCTTGCCGTCTTTTCCACAGTGGAGTATCCACTGCAGCTGCTGCACAGCCCCCCTGCCCCAGCCGTGAAGAGGCCTGGGGCCATGGCCACCCACCATCCCCTGCAGGTACTACGCCGTCTGCTCCCTAGCTGGGCTGGCTGGCTGCCACTTCGTCTCTTCTGGGTATGCCTCTCCCCTGTCTCCCTCTCTGGGGACCTACATTAGTGTCCCTCACCCTCTGCCTCTGGGTCTGCCCTAGGAGCCCTCCCAGCCCCTGAACCTCACAGCCAAGCCCAAGGCCCCCGAGCTGCCCAGTACCTCGAGCTCCCCCAGCCTGAAGATGAGCAGCTGCGGGCCCCGGCCCCCCAGCCATGGGACCTCCACGAGGGACCTGCAGTCCAGCCCCCCCAGCCTGCCTTTGGGTAAGCTTTCTACCTGCTTCACCTTTCCCTTAGCCCTCTCTAGGGGAGTCAGGAGGGCATGATATGACCTTGGGAATGACCCTTTCCCTCGGTAGGTTAGACTTGCTCTAGTCAGCCCCTTGTAGTTTCAGCACTCGATGTCTCAGAAGGCGCCCTTCTCTGCCCCACCATATCTGTCTGGGCACCCTGGCCTCTGGTGGTTCAGGCCGCTGGGTCACACAGTCTCAGGGCATGCTACCCTTTTTCTAGTCTGCTGGCACGACAGGCAGGGTGAATGGCGCTCCCTTGTGAATGTGCAGTGCGACAGCCCTGGGAAGGGACAGGAGGGAGCACCAGAGGGGCGGGGCATGAACTGGGGTGACCCCTCAGCTCCCTTCTGCATGCCTTCTCCTCCCCTCATAGGCTTCCTTGGTGAAGGGGATGCTGTCACCAAGGCTATCCAGGATGCTCGACAGCTGCTGCACAGCCACAGCGGGGCCTTGGAAAGCTCCCCCAACATGCCCTTCCGTAAGGTATGGGCCCTACTTCCCTGTACCTGGGAGCAGGGGATAGATGGCAGGGGTGGAAGACAGAGTTTGAGGCCACCAAGGTGGCAGGGGTGGGGAAGGAAGTGAGGACACAGAGAGGCTGATGTACAGGTTGCCCCGTCAGTCCCAGGACCTTGTCAGCCTGGACACGTCCCCAGTCAAGGAGCAGCTGGAGGAGCGCTGTGTGCACCCACTGGAGGAAGCCATGCTGGGCTGTGATGTGGACGGTGAGGCGCTGGGCCGATGGGCAGGAGGGCCACTTCTGTTTCCCACCAGGGCCAGGGTGGGCACATTGTGTCTGTTTCTTGTCCCTCCTCTGCCTTTGTCTATGACGTCCCTGTATGTAGGTCTCTGGGTCCCTGGGCGCTGTGGGAGCCCTCCAGCATTCCCTAGTGGTCAGTGTGGGGTGTGCCTTTCCGCTGGCCCTGGAGGACTGTCCTTACCCTACACCAGCTGCCCTGCTGACTCCACCCCTGTCCCCCAGGCTCCCGCCACTTCCCTGAGTCCCGGAACAGCAGCCACATCAAGAGACCCATGAATGCCTTCATGGTGTGGGCCAAAGATGAGCGGAGGAAGATCCTCCAAGCCTTCCCGGACATGCACAACTCCAGCATCAGCAAGATCCTCGGTAAGAGCCATTGGGTCAGGCCTGTGGGAGCTCTGGAGCTCCAGGAACCGCTGTCCAGCAGGACATGGTTGAGGAGCCAGCTGGATCTGTTTGGGGCTTGCTTGATAGTACCCATCATGTTGAACTCTGGTGGAGTCTGATGGGGTGCGGGAGTCAGGCAGGATGTGGGGCAACTGAGTCCCAGGGTCTTGTACTGTTGTCTGGCTCTTTTGCCAGCAGCTGCACCTGAACTTAAGGAGTGTGTATGCGTTCACACATGTACCTGTGAGAGAGAGCATGTCCTCCCATCCCTGCCTAACTAACCTGTTCTACTGACTAGAAGGAAACGGGAGATACTCGTGGTTTGGGGCTGCAAGAGAAAGGTTTCTTTCTCAGTGAGGTGCCCTGATTGGAGGGTGGGATGTAGGGTAGGGCAGGTGGGGCTAGAAGAGGGCAGTTGTTCTCAAGACCAAGACTCCGATGTCTGTGCATGCCTCTTATGGGCACAGATAGCAGATATTTTGTCCTGAGCAGGAAGCCTCTTTTATCAGTGGGCTTCGGTAGCTAGTCTTTTGTTTGAGCAAATAATGCAGAGCAGAGGCCTCCCAGAAGTTGTGGGTGTATCTTGCACTGGGAAGTATCTTAAGCTGGCAGCTGGGTGTCTATGTACCTGCCAACTTCATTGTATCATTTGCTCAACATCCAAGGAGCATCCACACTGGGCCAGGTTCTTGCTGAGTGCTTACACATGTATGTGGGAACCCAAGCCTTCTCGGCTCCTCCAGGGCCTGCCGGGGGTTGAGGGGGTTGGCAGAGCCAACCTAGCTAAGCTGGCACTGATTGCCTGCCCCTGGGGGCTGGGCCAGGCTCCCGTTGGAAGTCCATGACCAACCAGGAGAAGCAGCCCTACTACGAGGAACAGGCAAGGCTGAGCCGGCAGCACCTGGAGAAGTACCCCGACTACAAGTACAAGCCACGGCCCAAGCGCACTTGCATCGTGGAGGGCAAGCGGCTGCGGGTAGGCGAGTACAAGGCCCTGATGAGGACCCGACGCCAGGATGCCCGCCAGAGCTACATGACCCCGTGAGCAGGCCCTCCCCAGGCTGCTGAGACTGAGCCCGTGTGTGAGAGGCTGGGTTAACACCTGGGTTAATGTGTGGCTCACTTGTGTGTGTGACTGCAGGACTGCTCCGCCTGTGTGTCTGTTGGCTGTGTGTGAGTGTAGGTGTGTGTGTGAGCATTATCTCTGTGTGGCTGGGCCTCCATGTGTAACTGCAGGGATGACTGTGTGGTGGGTACCTAGTGTCTCAGGATATAGGTTTGTGACAGAGTGAGTGTGGGGGGCTGCTGTGTACCTGGAGAAATGTGCCTCTGGATTCCTTTTCTGACAAACTCAGTAAAAATGTAGGGGTCCCCCCAAAACCAAGGCATTCATCGTACAGAAGATTCCTGACTTGACAAAAGCATTTAAATATATAATTTGCAAAAGTGGGATTCACACACAGTCCTCCAGGAATATCTGTGAAGACGTGTGTGCAGGGCTGTAGCTGACAAGGAATGTGGGTGTCAGAGAGCAGCCCAGGGGCGCAGAGTGTGTGTCTTGGAGCCAAAGGGGGTGAGGTGAGAGGGCTCGGCCTGAGGAGGCCTGGACGGGAGTTGGGTGGGGGTGGGGGTGGGGGTGAAGTTGCTTCTGTAACCCGTCTCTTGTCTACCCCGAAGCCCGCAGGCGGGCCAGGTGCAGATGAGCTCCCCAGATGTCCTGTACCCTCGGGTGGCACAGACCGTGGTGGAGCACTATGTGCCCCGAAGCCTGGACCCCAACATGCCTGTTATCGTGAACACCTGCAGCCTCAGGGAGGAGGCCGAGTCCACGGAGGACAGGCACTCGGTGGCTGACGGTGAGATGTACCGGTACAGCGAGGACGAGGACTCGGAGGGCGAGGAGAAGAGCGATGGGGAGCTGGTGGTGCTCACGGACTGATCTGGAGAAGACCTGGTCCCGAGCCGAGGGGTGCAGCCAGCCCACTGGGACTGTGTTGGTACTTGGACTTTGGTGTGCCAGGAGATGGCACAGCTACGTACTTGTAAATACAGGCCCCCTCCCCACCACACCTGCAGGCACACCTGAAGAGCTGTTGGCATAAGTGGGCAGGGCCTGCACGGCGGTGACAGCTGAGCTGGCTGAGCTCCTTGGTCCTTGGGGCTCATAGCCGGGGGATACTGTATGACCCTCCCCTACCGCAGGTCTACCCTCCCCGGGTGTATGGCAGCTCTACACCTGTCTCCCTGGAGCACACGCTTTGTTTCCACCCTTGTCCTGGCTGGACCAGCCACCGTGGGACCAGCACCCCCACGCCCTGTCTACATCCACACATTGCTCCTCCATCACCAGGATCACTTTGCACTTTGTGCAAAAAGGTCTGGGTGTCCCTCTGTTTTTATCTTCTGCAAAGCCTGTTGTGCCTCTGGCTGCTGTGCGTGTGCACGGGCGTGCGTGTTTCTTCTCTCGTTGGTTGCGTATTTATTGAGTGCCCGCTGTGTGCCGGGTGCTGTTGCTGACTTCCTGTGGGTGTCTCTCTTGATGCCACTCTTGCTTCTCTGGGGGCCTCATCTGTGTCCTCTGTCCCCATATTGCTACCTCTTTGTCAGTCTGGGTGTCTCAGGTTCTGTGTGTCCTTGTCTCTCTGCAGGGCCCCGTTTGTGTCTCTCCCTTCCTTGGCCTCCGACTCTGCCCGCTGGCCACTCTGGGTCTCTGAAGGCCCTTGGACCACCCTGACCTCCCCTGCCCCCCTCTTCACCCCTCCCTGACTTGCTGGTGGCTTCCCACAGAGCCATTTTTAGCTCTGAGCAGCATGGGAATGTGCTCAGCCTCCACGGAGCCCTGCCCTGGTGCCCCAGACCCTGGTCCTGATCTGGGGGCCAGGAGCGGGAGCAGGCAGTGCCCACTTCCTGCTGGCCCCGGAAGCCCTGGAGAGCAGGCTCCCGTGGCAGCTGGTCTCCGTTCCTAGGAACAGGGCATCGGGGTGGGGTGGGAGTGGGGGGGCCCACTGAGAATGGGGACAAGGCCCATTCGCCATCCCTGCCCACCCACCTCTCACACAGCTTTGCCCTCACCTGCCTGTCCCTCCTGCTACACTGGGGGACATGCCTCTGTTCCCAACCACTTTCACCAGTTACTTCCTTGGGAAAATGAAACCCCATTGGCATGACTCCAAAGATCCAGGTGGGTCAGAGTGGGAAGGGAACCCCAAGTCCCACAGGGACAGATGTGGAGTCTGCCTACGCCCCATCATCTCCCCAAAGCCCAACCTCTCTCCAGGCTGTTTCTTTTTTTATGACTGTAAACATAGATAGTGCTTTATTTTGTTAATAATAAGATAATGATGAGTAACTTAACCAGCACATTTCTCCTGTTTACACTTGGGAAGTTTTTTGTTTTCTGTTGTTATAATAAAAACCAAATATTTCAGAGTTTGGCCCTTGCGTAGGGGAATGAGGGAAGGCTCAAGTCAAGCAGTCCTACATGTGCCACCAGCCCAGACGTCACTGCCCCCTGCTGGCGGCCCGAGGGAGCTTCAGGCCTGTGACAGGAGGAACATCTGAAGCAAGCAAGGGAGGCTCAGACCCACCTCCTGCACTCCTCTCCCCAGCCCTGGCCCCGGAGCCCGCCCTCAAAAGCTGTCCGCGCAGGCCCTGAGAAAGAACGCAGTGGTGAAAGCGCTGTCATGAGTCAGGAAGTTTGGGTTCTTCCCGGAGGTGTCAGAACTCCCCTCGGACCTCACTGTCTTCGTCCCAAAATGAGGAGGTTAAGTCTTATCCGTGGTTCTTACCTTCTTTTGGAGGAGTCCTTTGAGAATCTAATGAAAACCACGGACTCTCCCTCATCCCAGGAAAATGCTCACATGGACCCCAAACTCCTCCTCCTGTATAAGCTCCTAAGACACTGATTAATGAACAGGGTCTCTGGTGTGTTTCAGGGCTGTATCTGTGACCTTTAGCTTTTTTTTTTATTAATCGAGGATGTGTTTATTGATTTGAGAAACAATGACGTGACAGAGAAGCATCAATCAGTTGTCTCCCTCATGTACCCCAACTGGGAGTTGGACCCACAACCTCTTGGTGCAAGGGACAACGCTCCAACCAACTGAGCCACCTGGCCAAGGCTGTGACCTTATGCTTTGAATGAGGATTTCAAAGAACTTTATATTGCACTGGGAAAAATGACAGTCTATTAGACCTGGAATGGCTAGGTAAGAGATTTAAACTCAAGATGCATACTAACGGGGATCAGTAAAAAGACTTAACTCGTGGTTAAAAAATATATCCTATTAATATGGAGTGGGCAGCAAAGCTGAATTCCCAATTCTTGGGAAAGAGATCTGGGCTGGAGTAATAGAGGCATGTGTTCACAAAAAGGAGGTGATGAGCCAGTGTACGCCACACAGTCCTAGCCCCTAAACAGAAAAGGCCACTGTCACACTGAAGGGGCCCAAAGACAGGCACCCTGCGCAGAAGAGGACTGAAGGGGCCACGTATTAGAGGTGTGGCTGGAAGGGTCAGGGGTGGTTAGCCCAGAAAGGGGGAGACTGCTTCCTTCAAAGGTGGGCAAATACAGTCTGTGGGTTATGAGGTAGAACTGGCTTCTTGATGCTTCTCAAGGGTCATTTTCTGGCTTGACAAAAACAACTTTTGACAAAAGTGTTCAAAGTGGTAGTGAACTTTCCAACACAGGAACTATTCCAGCAGAGTCTGGATGGGAGCAGGGGGCGTTACTGGAAAAGAGGTTACGAAGTGGGAGAGGTGAGGAGTTAGGTGTGGTGGATTCCAGGGCCATGAACTTGGAACTGAAGACTCCCCAACAATTAGAGTCCCAGCCCTTTGAACTAGGGACCGTCTTGGCTGCTCGCTGTTGCAGGTTTTCCCCAGCCCAGCCTCCCAGAGCCTTGGGCCTTCTCTCCTTGGCCCTCCCTCCTCCATGTCTCCACAGCAGAGCCCAGCTTTCCTGGTCACTTGAGAAGATGCAGGTGGTCCTTGGGAGAGGAAGCTGGGCTGCCTGCAGCACCTGCCCTCTGGTGGTCACATGGAGGAGTTGCTTATTTCCTGTCCATCTACCCCCACCCCTTGTGTCCACCACCAGCCCTGTCCCAAACCAAATGCAGCCCGGTCAGGACTCTCCCAGGTAGGTTCACCCATATCCCCTGCCAGTACAGGTTCCTCTTGCTTCCCTATTCCCAGGTCTTCTGTGGTCTTGGGAGCCTGAGGCCAGCACTGCCCACTTCCCACTCCAGGAATCCTGTTAACAGACAGGGGCCTGGTCCTGAGTGGGTCTGCCTGGGGCCAGGTGTACTGTGTGGGCTCTTGACTTCATGTAGGGAAGATTTCACATGAGTCCAGGCCCTGAGCAGTGAAGCTGGGGACAGTGATGCAAAGAAGGGCTTAGCAAAGCAGCAGCAACAGGAGAGCCTGGGCTGGGCTGGTTTACTTCATTGGGAAGTCAGAGAAAAGGGGGCCTTGGGGACAGAGTCAGGGGACCAGCCTGGGCCAAGCACCAGCTGCCCACTGCCTGAGAATTTAGGGGACAGGTGTTTGTGGAGAAAGAAGGGAAAGGAATGACTTGGGTTGTTTCCCAGAAGGAGCCCTTGCTGGGTCCTTTGTCTTCAGGTTTCTCTCTCAGGCGGGAATCGTGGGGACATCTCAGGGGAGCGCTGCAGCAGAATGTTCGTCTCTTCTCCGGATGCGCCCTTTCAGGGTCATGGTGTCCCGATCGGTCAGTACCTGGCTAGCGTCTTGAGGCACTGCAGTAGGTGTTGGATTTGACCACCTGGTTGTGCTGTTTCAGGGCCTGGAGCTGAATACAACTGAGGCCTAGATGTCACCTCCAGGGAAGGAAAGGTTACCCTGGGAGCGGGGTCCTCGTTTTTCCCAGTTTTGCCCCCAGCCAGGTCTTCTGCCCTGGTGACCATCTGCACCTAGCTGTAAATTGCTTGGCCATGGTGTCCAGCTGTCTCAGTTTACCTATTCCACTCACCAAGAGCTTTCCTACCTTTTCACTATCCTGTCTTAATTCTAGGTGCTGGGACAGAGCCATGCATCCTGCATGCTTTTAGGATGGCAAAAACCTTTTATGGGATCCTGTGGTTGGTGCCCTGGAGCCCCACCAGGGAGGCAGGATGGGGGCGGGGGCGTTGCAAGACCAGGAACAGCGCCCCGGTAATTACCGGGAAGGCTGGGTCATGAACTCTTTCTCTGCCCTCTGTGCCTCTTCTGCGGATGCCAAGGGCCAGAGCCCAGCAGAGAGGACTCCCTGTCCAGGCAGTGCTTTGCCGGCAGCACTTCATCGGGTCTGAAAAAAGGCCTGGGTGCCCAGAGTCGGAGTGATGGTGGGACGCCAGGGCTGTGTGGGGGAGGGTCCTGCCCCCAGTTGCCCTCTCCCCTGGAGAACTGAGGAAGAGGATGCTTTTTCAAAGAAGGTAGCAGGACGGTGCCTGCAGGTTAACTCCCTCATGCAGGTAGTGGCCCGGGGCCTTGGGTCCAGGACAACACCTGGGGGGCCCTATGACTGTACTGTTCACCACTGTGACATTATGACCTCAAGAACCCAGGAAATGAGCTGCCTTCAGCTCCAGAGGTGGACCTGAGAGGAACAAGGGGGGTGGGCACTGCCACTTAGTCCACAGGAAAGCTGCACCAGGATCACCTGACCCCAAGAAGAACCCTTGGGGGCCTGACCTGCCCAGCCGGGGCACCATCGCTGTGCCAGACACACCTTTCCCCCTGTTCTCCACGGGTACCCCTAGGTTCAGTCCTGCTCATTAAGGTCCGGCCACACAGGGTCACCGTGACCTTGAAGGCAGCTGCAGGTGCCGGCTCAGTTCCAGCAGTTGCCATGGCAGCTAGGTACTTTTGCAGAATCCAACCAACAGGCAGCTGGGCACCTTCTGGGGGCCCTGGGGCACTGTTGCCCAGTCATGGTAGGGCAGCCCTAGCAACCTGGGCTGTGGAACAGGATACCCCAGCTCCCCTTGGAGCACCTACCCTCCCCTCCCTCTGGCCTTCTGAGAAAGTGACAGACTGGTTCCGGGCAAAGTAGCACCTGCTCCAACCCCCAAATACTAGGAGCGGGAGAGGTGCAAGGAAGAAGTCTCAGTACTTCCCTTCAGGGTCTCACTGGCTCATCATCCCGGTAAGGCCAACTTCTTGGAGTCCACAGCTCAGTTCCCACTGAGCAGCATCCTCCCAGTTTTGCCAGCTGACTTGTGCAGGGTAAGGGCAGAAACCACAAGCCCTGCCCAGGTCTACCCTGTACCAGGAGCCAGGGCCCAGTCAGCCAGGTGCACTGAGGGCATGTTGGGAAGTGGGCAGCCCAGTGGGGCTGGAACCCCTCGGCCCCTACCATAGGTGGGCTGGTCACACCCTCCAGGTCAGAGCCTCATCAGTTGCACTGAGACAGAGTGGTCTGAGTCCCGAAATGGTCCTTTTAATGCAGAAAATCAAGATAATTTACAAATGAATCACTTCATAGGCCCAAGCTGAGGGCCCCAGGGGCTGTAAGGGCAGAGAGGAGGTGGAGGCCACAGAGTCGGGCGATGGCCTCAGTGAGCACCTTTGCGACAGACCTTACCCAGGCTCTCGCGTGCCGGGCGAGCCCCGGTCCCTGGCCCTCGAGTCCCGCTAGTCTAGCCCAAGCGGGTGGACACAGGGAGACAGGTCCTTGGACGTGAGGGCCTGGATGGCCAAGGGAGCAACGAGGCTGCTGGCTGCTGCCCCTGCGCCCAAGCCAGAGCACGAAGCCGCAGCCCTTAGACTGAGGTTTGGGAAGGGGCTGTTTGATCAATCGGGCTTGGAAAAAAGGACAGATGAGGCAGCTGCTAGGGAACTGTCAAGCCCCCCACCCCAAGGTGTTTACATCCATCTGTCAGAGTTGGCATGGTGCTGGTTTGGGCTCAACACCTCCCCTGTGGGGCCTGTGGGGAGACAGGCTGGAGGCTCAGGGCACTGGAGGTAGAAAGGAGCCCTCCCACCTTTCCCCCTCCCAAAGCTGGGAAGGTCAAAGACACCTCCAGGCAGCCTGGATCCCAGACTGGCCTGGGGCCGGGAACCCTGGGCTTCCCCGGGTGGTTGTGGTCAGAGCTCCAGCTGGCTGCAGGCACTTCCCCCCAAGTCAGGCCAGGCAAAGGGGCCCCGGAGCGAGGTCCGTCAATCCTTCCAAACGAGAGAACGTGGTCACAGCAGCACCCAGTGGGGGCTGGTGGAGTCTTCTCCCAGGATACCCACCTGTCCCTTCTCCCACCTGGTCCAAGGGTACGGACCCCAGAGCAGAACCAAGCCCTAGAGAATCAGCCTTCCAGGCAGAGATGGCAAGGGGAGGGAGGGAGCAGCTGGTCACTTTGGCATCTCCAAGGCAGACACTTGAGGCTTCACCGTGAAGTACTGGTTGAACCGGATCACTGCGTACCTGCCAGGAGACAGGAAAGAGAGCTGGTAGCGAGAAGAAAGCCGTGCTGGGGCACTCCCAGCAGGAGCAAAGCTTCTCACCAGCTCAGCCCATCTAGGTCTGTGCAAGGCAATACCAGCCCAGGGTGAGTTTTTTAAAAAATTCAACTATAATTTTATTTTTCTTCTTAGAGCTAACTAGACCAACCCTTTCCCAAACAAGGTCATTTTTAAACATTCACAGTTCAGCATTGCTGGGTGCACTCACACCGCTGGGCAACAGATACCTAGGTCTCTTTCGTTTGGCAAAACTGAACGCTAGACCCTTAAACAGCAGCTCCCCACTCCCCCTCCCATGCCCCCATACTCTACTTTCTGTTTCCATAAATTTGACTTAGTTTCCTCACATAAGTGGAATCGCAATTTTGTCTTTCTGTAGCTGGCTTATTTCACTTAACACAATGTCCCGAGTTCATCCACACTGTAGCACGGCGTGGTTTCTTTCCTTTTTAAGAATGAATGATATCCTATTGCATGAGTTTACCATTCATCCCTCCACGGACGCTTGGGTCACTTCCCCTCTTGGCTGTTGTGAGTAATGCTGCCGTGAACAGGTATTTCTTTGAGACCCTGATCTCAATTCTTTTAGATATATACCCAGTAGTGATATGGCTGGATCATACAGTAATTCTGTTTTTAATTTTGAGGAAGCACAGTATTGTTTCACCAGCAATGCACAAGGGCTCGTTCCCACGTCCTTGCCAACACTCGCTACTTTACTTGCTAGTAGCCGTCCTAATGGGTGTGAGGTGGTGACGGCTCAGTGTGCTTTTGACCTGCGTTTCTCTAATGGCTGAGAGCACTCTGAAGCCAGGTGATCATTCCTTTTTGGCTGAGGGTGGATGGGGAGGAGACTGGGCCAGAATGAAGAACAAAATAATTCCTGATCTTTACAGACATGCAAGGCGGGGAGCCCCCCAAAACTGGAATTATCTTCTGGAGGGCGGGTCCCTTTTAATACAGGCTTCCCCCATTAGGTGAGTGTCATAGGAACCCATCTGTATCAGCGCACCAGCTGGCGGTGGTGTGAGGACTACGTCCGGCTTCAGTGAATGCTTTTCGAAGATTCTCAGTGCGTTTGCCCATTTCACGATGGGCGATTTACGAGCGCACCTGCCCACGCCACGCTGAGTGTTCAGCAGATTTTGACCAGAAATGGTACGACTCCCAGCTCCACCTTCCCTGTTCACCTGATCTTGCCTCCAGTGACTTTTTTGTTTGTTTCCCTGGATGAAAAAGTCCTCAAGGGGAAAGGTTGTGCTGACATGGAAGAGGTGAAACAAAAACAGCAGAAGCACTAAAAGGCATCAAAATCGAGGGATTCAAACACTGTTTTGAGCAGCAGGAAAAAAGTCTCAATAGGTGCACTGCATCAAATGGATGCAATGCATGTGCAATACAGGACTTTGAGAGTGACTGAAGTTTAAACATGTAAGAAGAAATATACATTTTTTATAAACGCATTTTTTGGATCCCTCCTTGCAATGTATCTCACACAATGGGCGGCCCCCTTTCCCGCCAAGGAGTCAGTACTCAAGTACAGTGTCAGCACAGCCTGTACTGTGTCACTAGGGGGCCCCTGAAGGAGGAGTGGGTCTGACAGTCCTCTCAGTAACACTAAACCATCAAGTGACCTCAGCAAGTCTCTCCCACTCTCTGGGACGCTGGCTTCTCAGCTGTGAAATGGGGGCCGGGTTTGTGATCTTCCAGACTGATTTGTGATAATTCCATTCACCACCGAGCCCTGTGGATAAGGGCTCTGGAGTCTCAGGAGAAGACAGGGAAAGCACAGTCTGCCACGGGGCAGGCAGGGCAGGCACGAGAGCATCAGGCTTCTTCAGAGCACTGCTCTGGCTTTCTGAGCCTCCCCTGGGGTAGTGACCCCACTGGCCATGGGCAAGGGATCAGTGAGCAGAGGAACGGACTCTGGACATTCTCTTTGGGCTGTCCTTTGCCCCCACACCCTCAGCTGTTCCTTTTCTCCCCCCACCCCACTCTGCTCCCAGCTGTCCCGTGTGCTCACCTGAGGAAATCGAAGTTGATGGTGGAGAACTGGTTCTGGATGAGGGCCCAGAGTGCCCAGAAAAAGTGAGACGCCTGGAAACGGAGCAGAGAGGGTCAGCGTGGCGATCCTCCCAAGGCTGTCGTGGACCCCGTGTAGCTACAGGGACACAGTCACGCTGGGAAACACAGAACCAGGTCTCCCCAGCACAGGCTGGGGAAATTCAGTTCAAGTCACTGAACAGCATTTGGGGACACCACTCCCTCTAGGAAAAAGCAAGCAGAGCTGGTTCTACCCATGCTGGGAGGGGTCAGCAGGCTGGGCTGCTAGGACTTTTGGCTTGTGCCCCAGGCCAAGAAGATTTTCACCTCTGGCTTCTCTTACACCAGGGCATCTCCTCGAGTCTCCATGGCCAACATACCCAGGGGGAGATGAACCTCCAGATCAGAGCCAGGCCCACTCGCCAGAGGCACCCAGGTCACCCCAGTTCCAGGAGCCTGAGAGCCAGGCTTCTTGCTGCCCCCGAACAAACAGCAGTGACTCCAACATGTCCCCAGGCTGGTGCCCCCACCCTACTCCAAGTCCTGCTTACTCTGAGGTGGACTCTACAGTACCTCCCTGCACTTTCAGCCATTTCAGGACTTAAAGGAGGCACAGATCGATGAGCAAGTATGAATGATTACTAAAAAATTTAGCCAAGAGAAAGGCACTGGGTGGAACAGTTAAGAAGAAGAAACTGAAGGAGAATCAGCTTTGTGCCAATGAGGAGAATAGAATAGGTAATCCAAAAGCCCAGCTCCATTATGGCATGTGAAACTCAGGGTAGCTGACTGATCTCTCGCGTATGCATGGCTGACATTAATAAGACTAGGTAGCACCCCCTGGGCACACACCAGTGGAGGCCTGGCATGAACCGTGTACCTTGGACAAGTGGCACTCCAACTAAAGAACTGACAAGACAGCCCTGGCTGATGTGGCTCAGTGGACTGAGTGCTGACCCACGAACTGAAAGGTCGCTAGTGTGGTTCCCAGTCAGGGCACGTGCCTGGGTTTTGGGCTGAGTCCCCAGTTGTGGGGGTGTGAGAGAGGCAACTGATGGATGTATCTCTCACACATCAGTGTTTCTCTCCCTCCTTTCTCCCTCCCTTCCCCCTAAAAATAAATAAATAAAATCTTAAAAAAAAAAAAGAAAGAAAAAGAAAAGAACTGACAGCACAGCACTGGAGCAGGAAGAGCCTGGTGGGAAAGGCTTACAAGGAGCCTGAGTCAGCAGAGGAAGCTAATGAGGAGGATTAAGCTGACATTCTCTATCTCCTCCAAAGGCTTAAAAACAAGAAAAAGGAGAGAGAGAGAAAAGAAGGGATGTGGTTAACTAGCATGAAAGGCTAAGGTTAGACATTAGAAAGACTACTTGTCCAAATGAGAGAACAACTAGAACAGATAGCTGAGATCTTTCCTGGAAGGAAAAAGTTTGATTTCCTCAAACTTTTCTAGGTTCTCCCTTTCCTAGACCTGCTGGGGTGGGGGAAGCAGGAAACAGGGGGCCTTAGTATGAGGGGGCTGCCCAACGTGGTTCTTCCCAGATCTCATCCCTCCACTGGGGTTCAGGAGCACATGGCGGGTTTCCCAGGAACTCGCACCTGTACCCCACCTCCTGGCTCCTCCTTCCCCTGCCCCTACCAGTCACGAGCACTCACCAGGGCAAACTTGTTGACTTGCACATAGAGCCTCTCCACCTCCCTAGAGGTCACGGCCATCCCCTTTTGTGCCTGCAGGTAGTAGCGCAGCCACTGCAGCTGGGTCTCCCGAGCTGGGTACTGGCAGTAATCGACTTCGTTCACACCTGATGGGGAGGCAGCAGCACAGAAGTTGCTGAGAGACGGCCCACCCGGGGCCGCCTCCAGCTCAGGCATCCCTGCTTCGCTGAAAACCTCCACCTGCTCTGCCTGTGGGCCGTGCCCAGGAGTGCAGCTTGTCTCCATCACCAACAATGTGTAAAGGGTCGAGCCCCACCCCAGCTGAAGACACCGAGAAAGGCAGACTGGTCAAGGGGCAGGGAGAGTCCTGGGAGTGATGGGGTCCCCCTAAGCACCTCTGTCTCCCCTGTGCCCTATATAAAACTATATCACATACGAGCCATTTGGGCACTGCACTGAATCGGGGCCTGGCTGGGACAAGCCCTTTCCTCTCACTGGCCCAGATCTCTTCATGGACAACACGAGGAGGCCATGTGTCTCTCAAATGCAACTTCTTGGGCCAGTGTTGAGCTGGCTGCTTAAAAATCACTGGGAGAGCTTGGTAACAACATGTATTCCAAGGCTTCTGCCCAACCCAATTTCCCGATGACTGGGAAATAGACAGGTTTGGAAACCCTGGTCTGGACAGCCTGGACCCCTCTAGTCCCACCCTTCTTTGAGTCCTCAAGCTGCCAGCCCAACACACACCAGCCCCATCCTGGGCACAAGTGGCAGAGACAGTGGCTTTAGAGCTGGTACAGCAAGCAGCAGTTTATTTAAGACAGAACTAGAGCTGGACCACCCTCGGCAGTCTCTTCTCTCTCCTTTTCCTTCTGCCCTTACCAAACTTTCCTTATATTTCTAGAGAAACACATTCAGTCTCCTAGGGCCCCAAGAGTATGGCTGGGAAGAATCGCCTTGTGCAGACGTATAAACTAAGACCGAGAGAGAAGAAATTTGCTCAAGGTCACACAGCCAGTTAGGGGTGGGTTCGGGGTTGCAACTCATCTCCCAGCTCCCAGTGCCAGGTCTCCTTGCTCCAAGAACTCTGGAGGTCCCTCTCCCTAGCTCCCAATCTCCTCCCTTGTCCTTCCACGTTCAGTTCTCCTTCATTCTCAACTTAAGAGCAGGATGCCATCTGCCCCCCTGGAGAAATTCCAGCTGGACTTCACTCTGTATGGTGTGTGAGGAGGACTTAAAATAGTTAAGAGTTATCCCTCCTGGAAAGGTCAGTGGGTCTGGCTGCTGAGCATGCACAGGCCCAGTGCCCTGCCACCTGCACAGTTCAGCTGCTCTGCCCAGCGGAGGCCCCATGGTCCCTCAGGGTCCTAAATGCAGCTGGTGGCCACCCCAGGAAGCCATACCCTCAGGTATACACAGGTGGGGGCTGACCTTGGCCTGCGCCACCTGGGAAACACCAAGGCCAGTGGACAGCTACAGAACATGTCGGAGCACCACCACCATGCCCCTGCACAGTTGCTTCTCAACAGCAGGTGGAGGTTGGTGGTCAGTGGTCACAGCCAGTCCTTGACCCTGACTGGCCTGGGTAAATCCCTCTCACTGATCTGCCAACAGCAACCAAGGCCCAACCAGAAGAGGGTGAGCTCAGCCCACATGAAGGATGCCCCTCGAGTACCCAGCCTGGGTGATAGATGAGGCTGTGCCACGGAACCTTCCGGGGCACCTGCTACATGAGGCCACACTACAAAGACACAGAGTCAAAGCAGCTCCACCTACTACATAGAAACACACACAGGGCGGCTGCCAAAATGAGGAGACAAAGAAACATGGCCAAAGTGAAAGAACAGATCAAAACTCTAGAAAAAGAGCAAAACAAAATAGAGATAAATAATCTATCAGATGCAGAGTTTAAAACACTGGTTATAAGGATGCTCAAGGAACTTAGTGAGGACCTCAGCAGCATAAAACAGGTCCAGTCAGAAATGAAGGATACGCTATTTGAAATAAAGAACAATTTACAAGGAAATAACAGTAGAATGGATGAAGCTGAGAATCAAATCAATGGTATGAAACATAAGGAAGCAAAAATCAACCAATCAGAACAAAAAGAAGAAAAAAATAATCCAAAAAAAAATGATAGTATAAGCAGCCTTTGGGACAACTTCAAGAGGCCCAACATTCACATCATAGGGGTGCCAGGAGAAGAGAAAGAGCAAGAAAATGGAAATCTATTTGAAAAAATAATGAAAGAAAACTTCCCTAATTTGGTGAAGGAAATAGACATGCAAGTCTAGGAAGCACAGAGTCCCAAGATGGATGCAAAAGGCCCACTCCAAGACACAACAGAATTAAAATGCCAAAGGCTAAAAATAAAGAGAAAATCTTAAAAGCAGCAAGAGAAAAGTAGTTAGTTAGCTACAGAGGAGTTCCTATAAGACTGTCAACTGATTTCTCAAAAGAAACTCTGCAGGCTAGAAGGAATTGGCAAGAAATATTCAAAGTCATGAATAGCAGGGACCCACAGCCAGGATTGCTCTACCCAGTAAGAGTATCATTTATAATTGAAGGGCAGATAAAGACTTCCCAGACAAGAAAAAACTAAAGTAGTTCATCATCACCAAACCATTATTATATGAGATGTTAAAGGAACTTGTTTGAGAAAAAGATCAAAACTATGAACAATAAAATGGCAAAAAATACTAATCAATCAATAATTGAACCTAAAAAAAACAAACTAAGCAAACAAGAACAGAGACAGAATCATGGACACACAGAGCGTTTTGAGAGTTGCCCAATGGGAGCGGGTGCGGAGGAAATGGGTGAAGTGAGGGGACTGAGAAGCACAAACAGGTAGTTGGAGAACGGCCGTGGGGGGTAAAGTACAGTAGAGGAAACGGAGCAGCCTACAGAACTAGACGCGTGACTCATGGACGCGAACAGTGGTGTGGGGGTTGCCTGCGGGAGCAGGGAGCATTGGGTGGTAGGGGCCAAAGGGGGAAAAACCAGGACAACTGTGATCACATGATCAATAAAATATAATTAAAAATTTTTTAAATATAAAGTTGTGGAGTCTGCTCCTTACCTGCATGCTGGGCCCTTACTCACAATTGTGCAGGCTGTGCTGGGCATAAAGAAGTATGGACCAGGGGGTAAGTGGAGGCTGAGGTTGTTCTGTGCTGGCCCACCTAGCGTGCACTGCATGTACCCAGAGGAAGGGGTCTTTGTCTAATTCATATGCCAAACTAAGTATCCTCAGGGATCCTATAGTGGGCACGTTCTCCTAATTTGTACCAAACTGCCATATTGGCTAGCAGGAGTGTGCTCTGTGTAGGTGGGTCCTGCCTCCCCAAGGAGACCGGAAGCTCTCTCAAGGCAGACTGTCTCCCCCCACTCGAGCTGGGACACTGCAGAGGACAGGGGCTGTCTAGCCTCCATCCCCCAAGTACAGAACCTCCTCTCATACTCTCCTTGATCTGACCATCCATCATAAGGAGGGTATCTTGAGCACAGGACAAATAGTAATGCCTCCTTACCTGCAAACTCATTGAAATGATTGCCAATGTCAAAAGCTTGGTAGTTGTAGCCGGCATATTCATAGTCGATGAACCGTACGTGACCTACGAGGTAGAGAAGCAGCAAAGGGGGTTGGTCCCAGCAGACCTGGACGAGCCTGGTCCAACTCCCACAGGCCTCTGCACTTGACTCACTGCCTCTGGCTGGCCCCCACAGCCACTTGGCCTTACCCAACCTCCTCAGCAGCAATCTTCTAAGCTTCTTCCATCTGTCTGTCCCTTTGTCCATCTGCCCAGCTCCAGCTGTCCCTCTCATACAGCTAGATCCTTGGGCTCTCTCCATCTAAAGATGTTTGCCTCAGCATGGCTGAGGACCAGAAATAAAGCAAAAGGTTCCCTGGGTGAAGGTCTCATCTGGGCCACAGGTTTCCCTCTAGGAAGGTCCAGAGCGGCAGAGAAGGACTTGGAAGCCCAAAACACTGTCAGGGGGGGTAGCTGGGATGCCCTAATGTTGGAAACCTCCACAAACCATGACTCTGAGTTCTTTCTTGACACAGACTTCTCTAAGGGGGAATGTTTCCTTTTCCACTTCTCTCCTACAGATTAACTTAAGACCTAAGCCAAACGGTCTCCTCTTGCTTGTCCAAGTATCAGCCCCGGGAACAGAACCCTGCTGGGCAGCCAGGGCCAAAGAAGCCTTACCTTTGGTGCTGTCATAGATGATGTTCTTGCAGAGCAGGTCATTGTGACAGAACACCACGGGGGAGTCCAACTGGGACAGGTGCTCCTTCAGCCAGGCCAGCTCTCGCTCCAACACCTCTATCTTGGGGACATCTGCGGAAAGGCTGCACGGTGGCGAGAGAGGTGGCCAGTGGAGGGAGGGTTGACAGTAGACAGGAAGATGCTTGGCCTCAAAAGCCCTGAGCCAGAGCTTCTGGCCTCCTCACTACCTCTCACTGCAGAGGGACCTTGACAAATGGCCAATCTTTCGTCATCTGCAAAATGGCACTAAGGTCTCCCATCCTTCCAATGTGCTGTGTTTACTCTAAGATGTTTAAAACACTGGCTTAAAAGCATTTTGCAAAGCACCCAAATCCCTGACTAAACAGTGTCCCTGCTACGTGGTGAAGGGGACAGGAAGGTAAGAGGGGAGGCACAGAAGAGGACTGGGAGGTGAGGATGAGTGTCCAAACTCGCTTATCTCTGGCGAGGAGGACAAGGGCAGCAGGGCGAGGGGCTGGAGCGCTGGCGCTCTCTTGAGGAGGCAGAGGGTACATCCTGTCTGTCTCCCTCATGCTCTCGCAGCTGGTGTCACAGAGATCAGAGTTCAACTTCGTATCTCACAGACAGACCACTCGGGCCCACGTACAGAAGCAAAGAGGTTGTTTTTCGGGCTCACTCCAAGGCCAAGGGGACATCAGGCCCGTTCCATGGAAAAGCACCTGCTGTGTAGCTCCCTAGAATGTTGTCCCTTCCACCTTGAACTAGGAGTGTGTGTTTCCTTGTCCCAGACCCTCGCCAGACTGGCTGTAGGCAACTGGAGGGCAGGAACAAAGACCCAAGGAGGCCGCTCGGCCCCACCCATCCCACAGCACACAGAGGCGCTGCTGCTGAAAGGACTCCTGCTGCCGGATGAACAAACGGCTCCACCAGAGGCCACAGGGAAGCCGAGGAGGAGACACTGTGTGCAGAGGCTCTGAACTGTGGCCCCAGGAGGCACCAGTCTGTGCACACTGAAAAGCCAACAGTCAGCAGAGCGCTTGAAACCCAGAACCACCGATGGGAGGAGGGGGCAGGCCTGGGGTTTATCTCCGCTCACGTGTCTCCTGTTTGCTCTCTCGTCCAGGGCAGCGAGAGTCTGAGCAGGGGGACGAGAACGAGACAGGTCCTCCCGATGCTCCCAAGGGACAGCCCCGCTGCCCTCTCCCCAGCCCAGAAACCAGAACATGCAGCTGAGTATTCACTGATTAAGGTGTTCCCATGTGCCCCTGGAAAAGAACAAGTGGGAAGCTTCCTCACAGGCTTCAGAAGGTCAAAGCCAAGAGACCTTAGGTCTCTAGTCCAACCCCATGGGGAAACTGAGGCTCAAGAAGGGCAGAGTCTTCCTTGTGGCCTCCAGATGTCTCTTACACAGCTGGAACCTCTATTTCCTAAAGAAACTGGTCCTCGGCCCATCCAAGGGTCTGAAATCAAGACAGTCTTCCTAACCACGAGGGCCCTCCAGGCTTTGCACGGGCCACTCTGAGTCCAGGCATTGGTCAGGGGCCGATCAGAGAGAGGTCCGCTGCCTCCCACCATCCTCCCTGGAGTTCATCTGCATCGACAGGACTGCATACAATGTATTTTCTTCCTGGCTCTCCTTAAGAAGCTACCTCTTCTTTTAAAATTCTTTTTTTTTCTTGGGCTGAGACCATCCAAAGATAAGAATTAGGAGGCTTCGTTTGGTTTGCCCAGGTCTCAGCCTGGGAAAAAAAAAACACATGGCTTTGACATCCAGGACGCCTGCTGCCCAGGCCCTGACCTCTGTCTGACCCCCACACTACCCACCCCAAGGCCACGCAGATGGTTACTGTGGGAACAATCCTGAGCTTCCCCATCCCTCCCCCAGCACCTGGAACACGGCCAGCGGGGCTGCCCCCAGCACCTGGAATACCGCCAGCGGGGCTGCCCCCAGCCCTGACACCACCACTCTCCCCCAAGGCTGTGGGTGGGTGGAACCGTCATCTCAGAAGCTTTCACACGGCAGGCGGAGCCACTCCTCTGTCTCTCCGAGGCAGCAGGAGCAGGGTAAAGGGGCCTGAGGAAGGGACTGCTGCCTGGCAAGTGGCCACCCAGCTCTTGGAGTCAGAGCGGGGAAAGGTGGACTCTTCTAGGTGTTCGGCCTTCCGTGGCCTGGCCCCATCTGAGTCTCCTCTTGAGGGCCCCACATCCTCCTGGCCACCCTGCACGCCACCATACTTACCCAAACGCCTAGGCTATCATATCCATTCCCACAAGGTCTCCAAAGCAGCCCCCAAGAAGCTGCCTAGGGCAGTATCCCCCCAAAATGGTTCCTTGATCCCCTGCCTCAGAATCACCAGGGGGAGTCTGTGAAATGCAGACTCCTTGGGCCCAGTGCGAGACCTCCCCCCACTCTCAGGGTCACACCAGGATCCTGCACTTAGCAAGCACCCAGGGGGATCTCATGCTCAAATTTGGGGAACCCCAGTGCTAGATGGTGTCCATTCAATTTCAACACTCCTCCAGCTGGTCTCCCCACCTCCAACCCCCACTTCCCCTCACTCCACCACAGTGCCAGTCGGGTTACTGCACTGCCCTGAGCCCGTGGCTCAGACGCCTTCACAGTTACCCCCCACTGCTGCGAAACTGAATCTTCGCTCCTTAACCTGACATCAAAGACCCTCACACCCGAGCTCCAGTTCACACGACCTCTGCAGCTCTATCTCCCTAGACCCCTCCTGAACCCCCCTGAAGATCTGCTCCAGCCAGCTCCTCTACGCGTCATCAGGAGCAGGCTGTGCTCAGGCCGCCTCCCCCAGCCACAGTGCCTCCCTCCCCATCCGCCAGGAAGACGCTCCCCGGTTCCCGACCCCTGGCCCGCGCTACACCCCTGCCTTCTCCTACAGCTCTGCACGGGCAGGTCCTCTTTCCTCACAGTTTCTAAGCAACTTGTGGCCAGGGCCAACGTCACCTTTGTGTTCTTTACTGTTTGAAGTCCCGATTGGTGTCTGTGGAATGGAGGATGGACACACCAGGGCTATCAGGCAGGGTTACTACGGAACTCAGGTGCTCCGTATCGCCCCAGCGACTGCTCCCCACAGCTCACTGTGGGACAGGGGAGGCAGTTCAGGGCAGCCATCATGCCCTGAAGGGGCTCAAAAAAGTCAAGCAATTTGATTTGTCCAAGGTCAAAGGTATGACAAAAACAAAAGGAATTGGTCAGTTCTTCTCCAGAGACCACTCCCCTCCCAACACGGCCACCTCCCCGACTCCCAAAGGCTACACAGTGCCTGTAGAATCAAAGACAGCTGTAGTAGCAGGGGTTACACCTGAGCATCACGCCTAGACTCTAGTCCTTGAGCTGCCACTGATAGCAATGACCTTGGGGCAAGTCCTATCCCTATGATGGGTCTCAGTTTCTTAATCTGTCAAATGGAAGCGGTGGGCTGGGGGATGGGAGATCCTGTTGGTTCAGGTACCAGAGGGCTCTGCTCTCTGTGCTGTTCTGGTCCTAAGGCACAAGGCAGCTCTTGTCCCAGAGAGAACACTTGACATAGAAGGTCTACACATGGGCCATGCTGGTCCAATAGCTCCAAAGCAACGCTTGGCAATCCTTAAGTGGGAGGGTCCGGACAGAGCCACTGTGTGGCGAGAGTGGGAAAGAGACACACAATTGGGAGAGAGCTCCTTACTGTCTCGTCATCTCTGAGGAGGTAAGGAGATATCCTGCCCTGAACCTGTGTAACCCACTCCCAGGAACATGGGAACATGGGTGTTCAAGCCTTTGTGGAGGGGACAAGGTGACACTGCTCTTTCTCCCTTGCCCCCACTGCTGTCTCAGCACTCAAGGGGACGCTAGCGAGTCAGGTTTCTGAAGGCTAGGAGGGCTCTCGGGGGGGCTGGCCAGAGCGTGCGGGGAGGTACTGGGAAGCCTCTCATCTGGGGAAAGGTGATGTCGGGATGGATGAAAAGAACAGAGAGGAAACAGCAAGCTGTCAGCCTGAACAAGGTGGAAAGCAGGGTCCCAAGGGGCATGTGGGGACAAGCGGCATCCGGGCCGGTAGCAGGAGTCCTGATGTCCCAAGGGCTTGCCAGTGGATGAGCTGCCTTCTTCTGAATGACTGCGACTCAGCCTCACCCGGTTCTCAAAGAACAGGGCCCTGGGCTGGGAACAGAAGCCCCGCCTCTGACTAGCCCCTGACACTGGGCAAACCTTAAGTCTCTGAGCTTCAGTGTTCTCTAAATAAAACGGGGAGATGCTGTCCCGACCCTAGGCTCTGCCATAACGTGAGACTCAAGGAGAAATACACATATGAATCTAAAATTATAGGTCTAAGTTCCTCAGATTTTCTCCACTGCCCCAACTCTTCTTGGAGACAGAGGCTCCGCACTCAGGACTGAAATCCCTGCGCCTCCTGTGCGGCGGGGTGGAGCAAACAAATGAGGAGTAGGACCACACTAAGGTGGTAGAGACAGTGGCAGCCATGAGCCCTCCCAGATCTTTGTACCTGGGGTTGATCTCGTTCTTCACGAGGGTGAAGTAATTGTGCATCTTGTGCCAGAGGATGGGCTTGGGCAGGCTGCCGTTGGTGTGGATGGTGTGAATCTTTGCCATTTCCAAGGCGATTAGCCTACAGCACAAAACAGGAAGAGCAGAGTATCAGGGGGGGTGGGGCATGCCCTGCCTGCTCAACGCCTCCTGACCAGAAAGCAGCCCTACATACACTGTCCATGAGGGGCTGGCCAGGGAGCAGAGTGTGGGATTATCATTACAAATCTTTTAGGAGCTCTCCACCTTGGCAGAAGGCACGAAGATGAGATATGGCCTTTAGCCGAGCAGCTCCCTTTCCAAAGCCAGAGCTGGGCTGTTTCAGGTAGCAGAAGGGCAGAGCAGTGGGCTGTTGCCCACAGGCCAATGACCCTGCCCCATGCCAAGGTCATGTACCCACAGCAATCCCTGAGGGCGGTCGGGTCACCAGAAGATGGGGGTGGTACCTCTCTCCTCCCACCTTGGACTCTGACCCATGCCCTCAGGGGGAGGTGAGTGCAGGGCATCAAGGGATTGGGAGGTGGTAATGCCAGGCAGGAAGAAATGCCCACCTCTTATCAGCCTGGCCAAGGTGGGGAGGGAGGAAGGCAGGCTCAGGGCAGCCCCTTCCTCTGGGGCAGGGAGTTGATGATGCTGGTGGCTCGGTGCCAAGGACGCAAAACAAACCAGTGTTCTATTTTCAAGTTCTCCTGTGGACATTATCCAAGGTCCCAGGAGAGAGGGAGGGACAGTAGGGAGAGGAGAAAGCAGCTCAGGGAAGACTGCTGGGAGGGGTGGGGGTGGATGGAGGACTGACTGGTCAGAAAGGGAGGGCCTTGATAAGGACCCCATCCTCTGGGGCCCTGGGGCCCAGCTGGGCTCTCCCAGGCCTCTATCAGCTCTCCCTCTGGAGCCCCACTGGCTGCCAAGCCTCCAACATTCAAGCTTCCTTCACCTCTGCCTGTTCGAATAATAATCACCGAGGAAGACAATAAAGCCATTGGCTGTTTGAAACCTTGTTGCCAAGCTGTTCCAGGGACACCCCCTCCCCTTGCCAGGTACTGGGAAGAGGCAGGCTATGGCCCCACAGGATAACAGGGCACTCTGGGGGCTCCTCCCCCAGACCCATGTAGGGGGCAAGGGGTGTGGCAGCAACCGAGTGGCTGGGAGATGAAGTCTGCGTGTTCAGAGGCCAGAGGCTCTGGAGTAGGAGGGAGCCCACTAGGGTCTGGACAAGGTGGGAAGCCGACCTGAGACCCAGACCTTCCCTTCCCGAAGGAAGATTCTGAACAGAGCATGGACAGAGTGTTTCCTTGAATATCAATAAGGTCGTTGTCTGGAATAGCAATGAAAGTTAACCTCAACACTCAGCATTTTTATGCCGCAAAGCCTGAACAGCAAAGGTTGGGCGGTGGGGTTCAGGGCAACATGGGGAAGTAGCTCCCAAAGTCCACCCCCACCTTTCCTCAGAGAACCACCTTTACCCCAGAAAGATAATAGTCCCTCCTAGGAAAAGTATCAAGGAAGGGCTACCTCCTACACTTTGCCCAATTTCTGGCTTTCCCCCAAATGTAGTCTTTATTATTGAACCTAAATCCATCTTCAATCTTTCTGACAATGGCAATTGTTTTCACGAGAGGGTGAGTGACAGGATCAGATCCACAGGGGTGGTAGAGACTGGGAGTAGTGAGGATTCGCCAATATTTGAGCTTATTTGCGCAAGAGCTGGGAGGAGTTGGTAGGAAAGCCTGGCCAGGGCTCCTCAGCCCCCGGCTCTTCTGGCCTCACCCCTCTAGGCCGCGAAGCCCCTCACATGAGTTTGTATATTCCCCACCCCCAGACACAAACACACAGCTACAATATATAACTCAATGGAATGTTTGGGGGACTCACCAGCCCTAGAAGCAGTTGTCAGGAGCACTGGGGGGTGAGGCTCTCAGATCCCCTCTTTCTGAGTCCCCAGAGCACCTGACAGAGGCTCCCTGCAAACAGGGCAAGGTGCACTAACTTGGGGTTAACTGCGGCAGGTGAGGGAACAAAGACTGTTGGTCTACTCTCAGGTGGGTTGTGTTGTGGCCCCTCGGAATTTTGATGGCTCCTTCCCTGTGGTTGGGGCAGGACAGAGCCCAAAGGTCCAGGGCAGACCCCTGTGCCATTGCCCCAGTGTTGGGAGTAAATTTCAGCCATGGGGACTCGTTCTAGTCTGAGGACCCTGCACATGGCCATAGCACTGGAAGGATAAAGGTGGATCCCGGTGACCTCCCCGCCCAGCACGATCAGAGGAAAGGGTGCACCATGGGCTCTTCTTCGGTCCTCCTCCTTCCAGGCCCCACCGCCACGATATCCAAAAGGCTTGAAGGTCCCACCCGTTAATCTAGGCAATTAACAGGAGTGGCTCCCTGGGGACCATGGGTTCTGTGAGCCTATGGCAGCCTCAGCAGCTCCCCAAACCTGGACTCCCACCTTATCAGAAAACCTGGAAGGAGTTCACACTGGAGGAGGGATGCCATCTCTTTGGGCTGCTAAAACCATGCTTGACCCTATAGGGCCATTCCCCTAGCAAGTCTGGGCTCTTGGCAGGAGGGGAGGGGCAGGAAGCCCTGACTGCTCTGGGGATTTGGCTCATATTTCGTTTCCAAGGCTCAGAGATGTTTCCAAGTCAGACTAGGGTAAGCAGAGGGCTGAGGCATGGACCAGGAAAGGGATCCCTGCTGCATCTAGGGAGCTAGATCCTTTGGTCCCTGTTAACCAAAGTTCTCCTTTGCCTCGCTCAAGAACTCATGCTTTCAGCAGATCCCCACTGGAAATCCATACAAAGCCATAGTGGCTCTTTGCATAGTGATGCACATAAACACACACACATTTTTCATGCGATTTCAGGGAGTTCGCAGATCTAGTGACTCACTCATGGACTCCACTCTGCACCATGGAAGGCAGCCGAGGATTTCAAAGCCCAAGGCCTGAGAAACCACAGAGATGAGCAGTACTCCTTGGGCACCCTCCTTACCTGAAGAGCCGGGGCTCTCGGATGTGCTCAGGCCCCAGGGCCACGCCTGGCATGTACTCATAGCACAGCCCATTCTGGAAGGTACAGTAGAGTTTGGGGGCACAGCCGTGTGCTCGCAGCAGCTGGAAGTTTCTGACCTCGTTCTCCCGGTCCACCAGCAACTCCGTCCGCTCTCCATACACCCGAACCAGCACACAGTCCCGCATGTCCTCCTCTACGTAGCAAGCCACCAGCTTGTTGGTGATGCCATCAGTGAAGCGCTAGCATGGGGAGAGGACAACGCAAGAGTGCGTGGGGCAGGACCTCCGCTCTTGCCCCCCGGCTGCCCAGCTTCAGCACAGGGCTTGGAGCACAACCACACGGAATCTCATCCTTTACCCTCTCACTTAATGAAGAGCTCAACACCGTCCCCAACACTCGGGATAGACTAGAGAGTTCAAAAACAGTGGCAGCGTGGACTCAGCCCAGGCACCCTCACTTCTCCTGAGTGTGCCTCCAGTGGATGGGGTTTGGTGGTGGAGGAGTCTGGCCGCCACTTGGTGGTTAGAGGCCGTCTTCCTCTCCCTTCACCTCTACCCCGGCTCTGTAAGATACCTCCATGGACCAGAATGTGGCAGAGGAGGACCAGGATGACCCCGGATGAGTACATCCCCACCCAACTGCCACTCACCACCTGTAGGCAGAGGGTTCTGTGCTGTCCCTCCCACCCATGCAGGGTGTCGAGGGTGGCACCCACCCCAGGTCTCTGGTGGTCAGAGCTCCTTAGGACCTCTGAGTTCCATACCAGAAGAGATAACAGACCCCCGCTAGGAGACGAGGGTCCCCCAGGGGGTGACAACGAGGAATGAACCGTGAAACTTACAGGGCACAGTATGTCAGAGCTGAAAGGGGCCTTAGAGGACATCTGAACTAATTCTAGGTGGGGAAACTGAAGCCCTAAGAGGAAGAAACTGACATAGGGCATGTTAGGCCAGTATTGGAATTAACCCCCGGCCTTGATCCCTTGACACTTTTACTCCAAAATATGCCTTTTATTTTGAAAAGGCTACCCACCCGTCCCTCTCCCCACACTTGGTCCTGAACCTCCCAGAAGGTTCATCATCAGCACGGAGCCCCACCACTCCAGTGCAAGCTGCAGGTGCCCCCTGCCTCGGGCTGTTCCTCCACAGGCAGCTTCCAAAAGGGATGGGAGGGTGGGCGGGTGAAGACTCTTTACTGAGGATGCAGGTCAGCTAGGGAGACAGCCTGAGGCTCCTCAGTGGGAGGCTCTGCCCATCTGTGTGTGCCCATGTGGGGGTGGGGAGGCGCCCTGTGGGGGCTGAGCCAGAGCCGGGGCGATGGGGTGGACTCCCACACAGCGCTGGGGCTGGCCCGAATTCCGGGACAGGCAGGGGCCGCTCAGAGCCTACAGGTTTTGCTACCACCACAGGGTGCAGAAAGGGCAAAACCGTGTGTGTGGCTGCGTGGGGGGAGGGGGGGCTCTTCCTGAAAAGTTCCTGCCGTCGCAGGTTTCAGAGCCGGCTGGATACGCGCCCATGGGCAGCTGGTGGGCAGCTGGTGGGCAGCCAGGGTCAGCTGCGCGACGCGACAGGGGTGGGGCCCGCACGCGCAGCAGCACGCGGACGGCGGGCAGGTGGACCTCGGGGGTGCCCGCCCGTGAGCCCGAGTGGAGCGGTGTGTGTGTAGGGTGCAGGAGGTGAATGGGAAAGGAAACACACGTACAAACCCCCATCTCAACCCTCCTGCGCAGCAGCCGCGCCCCCTGGGACCCACGCCCGTAAGGATGCGCGGTTCGACGTCCAGCGTTCCCGCTTGGGTACCTTGGTCCGAACTTGCTCCGGCTTCCAGTGCGGTCGCAGCTCCTGAATGAGGCGCAGGGCTCCGGGCAGAATGTCGTCCTGGTGCACAGAGATTCCAAAGTACGGGACGGCGGCGGCCCGCAGGGGGCCCGGCGACTCCCGGCAGCGCGCGCCTGCCGCCGCTCTCTCCTCCATGCCCCATGAGCACTGCGGGCCGGGCGCGGGCCTCCTCAGGTAACAGGGCGAGCGCGGCACGGGAGCCGAAGGGGGCGCAGCCATTCCCAGCGGCCGCCCCCTCGGAGCCGCCGCGCTTACGCTAGCCCCAGTGGGGGGGGCCCCGGCTCGGGGCGGGGGGCGGCGTGGTGGGGGAGGGGCGGGGTCAGGCCATGACTCCGGAGCCTCTGCCCACCGCGCTCGCCGTCTTGCAGCCTGCAGCCCCAAGCCGACCCGGGAACGCCGGGGCTGGCTGCGATTGTGACATCACGGGCACGGGCCGCCGGGCTCGGGCCGTGGGAACGCCCCCTTTCCGCCCCCGCACGGCCCAGGCGGGCGGGAAGCAGTGCGGCCGCCGCTACCTGGGGCTCGAGACGGGTTGACGCCCCCGAGAGGGCCGCGGCGTGGGGGCGGGGCCGGGGCTGTGACGCAAGGGTGGGGGCGGGGTGGGGCCGGGGCCCGGGCCTTGACTAGGGGGCGGGGCGCGAGGGAGGCCCAGGCCCGGGATAGCCCCCACGTGAGGGCACCACCTTCCTCTCACCCTCATACCTGCCTTCTTCCCTCCCCTTGGCTAGAGCCTCTCTCTCTGGGGCAGGGCCGGGGGAGGGCTCTTCCTGCGCCCCCACTCCATTCTGCTGTAGGGAGATCAGGATGCAACCAAGAAGTCAGCTTGAGTAGCCCACATGTGCCCACCTCTCTGCGTCCAGTCCCTGAGCTCCTGGAAAGGGCTCTGAGGACCCTACCACATCTCAGTGGCAGTTACTTGTACGGAAGCCCGGGCAAATACCGTCCCCCCACACCCTCACACACACACACTCGCTATGGAAAAGGAACATTGGGTGATGCATATTTGAGGAGGGTGTGCTAATGAGTATCTCACTAGTTACTACCATGGGAGAGCTTTCACTGCCCCACCCAGAAAAGTCCTTACTATTTGCCCATGTTGTCCCTTTGTCCTGTTGAGGAATCCCTCAATCACAAGACCCAATCATTATTGCCGTCAGAATCCATCTCTGAGCTCGGCCCAGAGGAATTTTTGTGGTGATGGAAATGTTATATATTGTGTTGTCCAGTCCAGTGGCCGCTAGCCACATGTGTGTATCCAGCACTTGAAATATGACTAGGATGACAATTGAATTTTAATGTAAATAGCCCTGTGCGGTTATCATATTGGACAGTGTAGGAGATAATGAGGGAGAGCTGCATACTTAAGGTCTGGGAGCCCCAGAATGTGGAGTTAGAAAGGACACTGACTCCCACCCTTCTTTTTGCAGTAAGAAAGTAAAGCCAGGCAGGCAAAGTCAAAGAATCCTGCTCTTGGCTCTGCGGAACGACGCTGCCCATGCGGGAATGCTGCCGTAGAGGAGCCCTGGGCGTCCACTCAGTCTCCAGAGGCTGCCATTCTACAGGTGTGAGGTTTGCTGAGTGCTGGTTGGGCTACTCAGTGCCTCACTCTTTTTTGTCAAAAGATGGGTGAACAGCTACCAGGAAGAGGGACAGAATCAGTGGATTCAAGTGGGGGCTGCCTTTGTTTGCGGAGCTAGATAACCCTGCAGACAGCCCAAGGGGTAGGAGTTGGGAGAAGACTTCAGCCTGTCTCAAGTCCATGAGTTGCAGTGAGCAGTGTGTCTGTGATGGCCCCATGCCAGGTGTTAGGGGCTTTCCAAGTCAAGGTCATCTGCATGTGTGAAGATAGAAAGCCCGTAGGGCACAAGTGGCAAACACAAGGCCCATGGGCTGAATGCAGCCCTCCACCTTGTTTTATCTGGCTCGACACCTTGTTTGTATCTGGTGGTAGCACCGAGCTCCTTGTCCCCAGTTAAGGAGGAGTTACATTTATACAGTCCTAAAATTACATTTGGCCCTTTGAAGGCAACCGCAAGGCTGACGTGGCCCCTGGTGAAAATGAGTTTGACGCCCCTGCCCTAGGGCCTGAGTCTGATGGGCTGGGTTTCAGTCTTGATTTTTCCACTGAGTGATCCCAGCCAAATGCCTTCCATTTCTGAGCCTCAGTTTCCCCACATTAAAAAGGGAGTATCAATCAGATCTCTGGTGTGCCACGTTTTTAGGTGATGGTGCCTTGGACTGTGCTGTAAATGGCTCTGTTGGGGTGTTGGGGGTGGTCTTTCAGGGTCTGCCTCATAGGAGAGGCAAGGCTGGCAGCTACAGCACTTGCTGCTTCAGGCTAGCACAGCAGTGCAGAGCCTGAGCTTGGAGCTGGCTTCCATGAGTTGGAGTGAGCATCTTTCTGACCCACAGTGTGATGTCACAGCATTAGCCTTGGTCCTTCGGGGGCTGGAGGGGGCAAGGGGCTGGCTGTCTGCAAACTTCCCACCCAAGTTTGTGTAAACAAGTCTGTTTGTGCCCTGCAGGCATCAGGTGAATGTGTTTGTCATTTTGTACCACATTCCTGTCTGCACATGATCACGTGGTTGCCCCTCCCTCTGTTTCAAACCCTAGTGGACCCAGGTGCAATAGGGCTATGAACATGAAATCTTTATTCTGTTTGTCCTCAAAGCAGGGAAGAGCTGGTGCTGGGGCAGGTCAATGATCCAAGAGGAGCTCCATGCCCTGTACTCCAACACAAGGACACAAGCACTGGCAGGGGCAGTCCCAGAGTGGTCTCAGCTCTGGGCTAGGGCTGTCGCCCTTGCTGGGGCAGCGGAGGGCCTCAGTGGGCCAAAGCAAAGCCAATGCGATTGTTACGCCGATCAAACTCTGTGTAGAACTTGCGGATGAAGCTGGCACCCAGGACCCAGACAGGCCCAGTGGGCGGTGGGACGTCCAGACCGTGGAGGGCCAGTGTGCACAGGTCATCATTACTGTAGGGGTCCTGGCAGGAAGCAAGATGGTTTCCCCACTGCCCATCACATGACTATTCTGCCCTCACTTTGCCTGACCCTAGGGAGCCTCTTTAACAATATCCCTCTTCCCCCACCCTCTCCACACTGCACCTCCATTACATTCTGTCTTTTTCAACTCACAGTGGAAGCGCCCCTCCCAGATGTAGGCACTGTGCTAGACACTGGGCACACAGGGCAGCAGGCACAGCATTACGAGCTTAGTGTCTAGCAGAGCTTCTGATCCTAGGCAAGTTATTTAACATCCCTAAGTCTATTGAGCATAAAAGGGGGATTACAGTACAGGAGCATAGCATCACTAGGAGCGTTTGATGAGAAACGGAGATAAGGAGCCAAGCGCAATGATTCCTAAACTGGGCTGCACATCGGAATCACCTGGGAAGCTTTAACAACACTGATGCCCAGGTGCCACCCCTAGAGGTTCTGATTTAATAGGTAGGAGATGTGGCTTGCTACTGGGAATTTTAAATGCTCCCAGGTGACTCTGACAGCCAAGTTTGAGAATTGCTGGCCTAGTAGGTAATCTGTCACATGACTTGTCCCTTTTTGAAGGTTCCTGCCCACCCTGCCTGCCTGTTGCAGGGGGCAGACTGGAACCTCACCTGTAACACGTAGTCTGCACTGGTGAGAGTGTAGGCTCTACCTCCGAGGTGGAAGGAGATGTCAGGGAGTGTGGCCACCTGGTTACAGTTCACGACGTACTGCGGGGAGAGTTAAGGGAGGCCCTCTGAGTGTGGGAAGCCCTCCAGCTTGTGGCCTGCCTCCACCCAGGGCAAAACCAGTCACATTTGAAGAGTGTGAGAGGTGAGGAAGAGAGGCCTGGAACGGCCCCATTTGGGACCTAATGCTGCCTGGGGAGACTTAGGGTTCTGGACACATTAGTGCTCTTCTTCCCTGGCACTGCCTCTCTAGGTTCTTACTTCATCTGTGCTCAGCTCCTCGGCCCCCAGGGTCTCCATGAGCAGCCTCAGGGAGCTGGTGGGACCTGAGATGTAGGAGGCGCCGGTATCCACCACTGCCATGCAGCCCTCCTCGCAGAGCAAGGTGGCTGACCTCACAGACACCCTAGGAAAGGCCATAGTCAGACAGACAGACAGAAGGCTGATGAGGCACCACCAGGCTGCACAGCTTTTCTGAGTGAGGGCAGCAGATGGAAAGCCATGCTGGTGGACCAGTGACGCAGTGAAGGATGGATAAGGCAGGACTTGGAGGAGGAAAGGCACTGGCTCCTCCCTCAGCGTGTGCGGAGTGACCCTCCATCTTCTCTCAGTAGGCCCCTCCCTTCCGCCCCTCCCGAGTCAGTGTTCCTCACCCCTGGACAGAGCAGGCAGAGAGCAAATGTGGGCTGTGCCTTAAGAAGTTGCTGTATGGAGAGAGGGCAGGATGGCAACCTTGCCTGTTCCCCTTCCCACCCTTAACAGCAGCAGCACTTTTGGACAGTGGGAAGGGTTAGGGATATCTGACCCTTTCATTTTGATCTGCCAGGAGCCAGTCTTGCTGATGCTCACGTAGTGGAAATTCCCTTGGTAATACTGGGGGTCACTGCCTCCCAGCACAATCTCTCCCCCCAGCAAGTGGGAATTCCTAAAGGAAAGATCAGAAGTTCTTGGTGAAAAATCGACCCCAACAACAAGGGGAGTTGGGCCCAGTGCAGGTGGGGCCCAGGAAAGCAAGGACGGCAAGGCTGGCAAGCGTCAGCACTCGCCGCTTCTCCACCTTTCTGGCCCCTCGCCCAGCCCAGCCAGTGGAGGTTCCCTCATGATAGTCCAGCTGCACCTGATGAAGCAACCCTATGAAGGTCACAGGAAAGAACAGGCACCAGGACAGGCCAGAATGCAAACAAGACACAAACTGGCCCCACCTTCACTCGGTTTGTGTTGTGGTGAGTTGAACAGGTACATTGGAGGGGACTCAGGGGAGCTGCTGAGTGGGGGTGGGAGGGCATGGGCAGGAGGAGAGCAGGAAGGAGGGACCCAGTACATCAGCATCCATCAGGGCCTAGGCCTGTGAGGTGAGTTTTGGGCAGGTGGCGGGTGTGATTCTGGGCCAGGCCTTCTGGAAGTTCAGGGTCATGTGGGGGGGTTTCGTCTCCTTACTTGGAATTTCTGCAGAAAAAGAGACACAGCAGAAAGGAAGCTTTTGTTTCAGGAGAACCTCACCAGCTTGTTGTTGGGCAGGATGGGTATTCTGCATCCTTCTTACCCCTCGGGCAAGGATGTACCAAGAGGTGAAGTCACTTGCCTGAAGTCTTCCAGGCATTGAGTGGGGTGACTGGGGGCCAGAGCCAGGGCCCCTGGGGTGCAGTCTGAAGTGGATCCCCATTGCCTTCCTCTCCACCATTCTGCACGGTGACTCCCATGGCTCAGGGCCTACCTGGGGGCTGGTTTCCACTGTGTGTGTGTGTGTGTGTGTGTGTGTGTGTGTGTGAGAGAGAGAGAGAGAGAGAGATAGGGTTTCCAGTGTTCATAACAGGAGGCATGTATACATGCTTTTGTGTACGCAGGTGTGTAGCTATGCACATGCTATTTGTGTAAGTACAATTAACTGTATTTTTACAAATCTAGCACACATGTGTGTGTGCTAGCAGAAGTTCCCTCTGCCCCCCTCCCAATACTTCCGTATCTCTCTGGATGTCGCCTCTGTCAACAAAGTTGCCTTCCTCTCATTGCTGGATCCTCCTCCCTCCCGTGGTCACCTGGCCCCTGTGCCCTCCATCATCATCTGTTTTCCTACATTCTCAGCCCCGTGCTTTGCATTGCCTTCTCCTCTACCCGCAAGCGTGCTCAGGCATCCTCTGGCATTTAAAAGCCCACCCTTCTCTGCTTCTCTCTTCACCTCTGCCTGCCCCCCACCTAACATTCCCCCCACCCATGAACTTCTCAGGGCAGCCTGCATCTGCCCTGCACTTTCTGATCCCCACAGTCACCTCTGAACTCCTTGCTGCCTGGCCTTGCTCCACCTCTAAACCAGCTCACCGGCTGCAGAGCCCATTGGTGGCCATTCCTCAGTGCTTCCCTTTCTCTCACCAAACCAGACACTCCTTCATTTTACCTTCGAGGTTTCTCTGGAGTTTGGCCCTCCCCCTGCATCCTCACTGCCACTGGCCTGGTGTCCTTGCCCTTATGGTTCTTGTCTCTAGCTCACACCGTCTTTCTAAACCCAGCCATTTAGAGCAGACAACATAGCCGGCAATGGCTTCCCCAAGTCTGGCTGACCTGCACAGAAGCCCAGCCTGGAGCTGAAAAGCCCCTACAGCTTCAGGCCTGTGCCGCTGCTGCTGTTCGCCAAGTTGTCATGTTTTGTGTCCTCCCTACCAGACTGCAGGGTCTGCAAGGGCAGGACCCTGTCCTGTACGTTGTGTTTGTGGCGATGCCCTTAGCACCTCGCACGGTGCTTGGCACATAGGTGCCGAATACTTACTGAATTACTGAATAAGCAAATAAATGAAGGAGTCATGAATGAATGCTGCCAGCTCCCTGTGTGTGTGAGAGGAACCAGGGACCCTCGAGGTCACAGCAGTGCCTTACTTCCCATTACCCCACATTCCCCTCTTGTTCTAGAGCAGTGCTAACAGAACTTTCTACAGTGATGGAAATATTCTATGTTTATACTTTCCAATGTGGTAGCCAGCACTGGGCTGCTGAGCAGTTGAAATGTGGCTAGGGCAACTAAGGAGCTGAATGCCTAATTTTATTTAACTTTAATTTATTTAAATTTAAGAGGTGGCTTCCATATTGGATAGTGCAGCTCCACATACAGATTGAATACCACCTAACTGTGGAAACATCAAAATTCTGGTCCAGCACTCCTCTTACTCTGCCAGCTCCCCTGCCTCCTTCCTCTCCCCGCCCCTACCCCGGAGTCCAGGCCCACCTGCTGTAGTAGACAGAGAAGACATCCTCCTTTAGCACCCTCTGCGAGAGGATGTGGTCAAAGACGGGGGTGACCCCCCCAACGGCTTGTGCAGGAAAGCCCATGCCCAGGACACCGTCAAACT
>PVIA01004626.1:0-133127 GCA_004024845.1 Tonatia bakeri
GTCTGTGTTGCTGCCCGTTTTCGCCTAATCTGTCTGCGCTCGAATGTGTGGCTGCGGACAGCCAGCCGCCTTGCGCCTCACTGGGTCTGCTCGTTGCCTCCGGCACCCGGGGTCTGCCACCGGTCCATCAGCTGCCCCTGCGCCCTGCACGCCCGTGTCTGCGAGTCACCGCTTTGTCCTGCCGGGACCCCTGGACCCCTCTCCGTAGGCCTCCGACTCCGCCCCTCCTTACCGGTCTGGATGTAGGGTAGTCAGACTTCCATTCAGTTCATTTCTCTCTGTTCTGGTTGTTTTTTGTTTCTCAATTTTTGTTACCCTTAGTTTTGGTTGCGCAAGGAGGCACAGTGCGACTACCTGTGCCTCCATCTTGGCCGGAACTGAACTCTTTATATATTTTTAATATTAACTCCTCATTGGATGTATCATTGGTGAATATCTTCTCCCATTCACTAGGATGTCTTTTTGTTTTGTTGACCGTTTCCTTCACTGTGTAGAAACGTTTAAGTTTGATGCAGACCCATTTGTTTCTTTTTTCTTTCGTTTTCCTTGCTCAGCAGACATAGCCAAAGAGTTATTGCGAAGAGTGATGTCAGTTTATTGCCTATATTTTCTTCTGGGTGTTTGGTGGTTTCAGGTCTCACATTTAAGTCTTTACTTCATTTTGAGTTTATTTTTGTATATGATCTAAGAAAGTGGTCTAATTTCATTTTTTTCATGAATCTGTCCAGTTTTCCCAACACCACTTGTTGAAAAGGCTGTCTCTACCCCATTATATATCCTTGCCTCCAGTGATTGACCAGTTTCTTATGTCTGTCAAAGTGTAATTTTAAAAACTAAAATATGACTCATTCAAATAGTAAGTTAGCATGTATCAAGTATTTTACTTATTAATTACTAAGGGAATAAATAAAATAGTAAGACTAGTTGGAAGAGCATTTGGACTGTGTATTCATAGACAATTTTATAAAGGAATTTTAGAACAAGATTGCTATGTTAGTTCCAAACTGGTTAATGTCCTATAGACCAATAAACACTGACCTTTGGAATTTTGTGTTCTGACAAATTATTTACAACTCTACTGGACAAAACCTACAAGTTCACATGTAACTTTTGTTACTCTGGGATATTTCATTCAATAAAAATAGAATAATTGAGCAAGTACCTTCCTCTAAGTAATTAAATAACCTCTGAGTGGGTTATTTAATATGGGTCTGTGTCCCCATATTATTGAAAGCACATGCTGTCTACCTTTTGGCCTTACATCCAAGTTTCGGATAGCCTTGTTTTAACAGCCTTTCAGTATTCATTTTTATCTATAAAGGTGTTTTATCTATAAAGTTATCTAACTTCCCCTCATTTTTCATAGTACATGAAAGATGTAAATTTATAAAATGTTGGTTTCTCTATTGTAATATCACTAGTGGATTAAATATGTTCCCTCTCTCCCAGTAAAGTGCAGTGAAGCCCAGAACACAGTGTACAGTGAAACTTGACAGAAGATTGAATTGGCAGAATATGAGGTTTTTGTATTTTTTAATGTGTTATGGAGTGTTTCTAATAATGTCAGTCAAATGTTCCTAGTTTAATATGCATATTTCTAGGGCTATTAATACACAGTACATCATGTCTCAGATTAATGCAATATTTAATCTCTAATAAGAAATTGTTAGTTTTCTTTCCCTTAGCTTTGTTTTTCTTGAATTTTATTTAGCAGACTTTTAAAGTAGAGTAAATGGTAGTTAAATTTAAAAGGTTAACATTTTCCAAACGGATATCCATGTCGGTTTAGTGGGTTTATGGCTCCATTTTAAAAGTTAATTTTGTTGTTTTTATATAGACTTTCTATTTTTGAATAATTTTTTTAAAGATTTTATTTATCTTTAGAGAGATGGGAAGGGGGGGAGACAGAGAGGGAAAGAAACATCGATGTGTGAGAGATACATTGACCAATTGCCTTTCACACGCCCCCAACCAGGGACCTGGCCCACAACGCAGGCATGTGCCCTGATGGGAATCGAACCAACGACCCTTTGGTTCACAGGCTGGTGCTCAATCCACTGAGCCACACCACGCAGGGCTATTTTTGAATAATTTTTAAATATAGGAAAGTTACAAAGATAGTGCAGACTTTTGATTACACCTCCTACCCAGTTTCTCATAGGTAACATCTTTCATTACCGTGGTACGTTTGTCACAACGGAGAACCCAGTGTTAGTACATTACTAGACACTGATGTGGATTTCACCAGTTCCCCATCAGTGCCTTTTTTGTTTTCCAGGATCCAATTCAGGGCACCACGTTACATTTAGTTGTAGTATTTCCCCACTGTCTTCTAGTCTGGAACATTTTTTTTTAGTTTTTCCTTGTTTCTCATGACTTGCAAAATATGTCTCAGTCTGGATTTGTTTTCTCATGGTCAGACTGCAGTTGTGCGGATTTGAGGGAAGAACACCACAGAGGCAAACGTTATTCTCATCACATCATATCAGGGGATGTATGATATCCCTGTGGTGATATTTAGTTTGACTATTCAGATAAGGTGGTATTTGCCAAATTTCTCCACTGAAAATGTATTTTTTTGTCCCTTTCTCTGCTCTATTCTTTGGAAGTAAGTCACTAAGCCTAGTCCATTCTCACTGGACATGGGAATAAGGACTGGAAAGGGGGAGATGGAATTAAACACCACCTCCAAGGAGTGGGAGTATTCAGAATTCTTCCATAAGGAAGATTTTACCTTTGTATGTTCATTTATGTAATCGTTTATGTCAGGATGGATTTATATATATTTATTTTATAGCTTGGTTATATTTTAATTCTGTGTTCCTTATTTTGTTGCTCAAACTGTTTCAATTTTATAGCTGTTGGGAACTCTTCCAGATTTCCCAACTGACCTGCCCCTGTCCTTTTGTTTTTTGAGTATTTCCTTATTCTCTGGTACTGTAAGAACACCCCAGATTGATTGATTGATTGATTGATACATTTGTTTGTTTTCTTATGATTAGTGAACCTACACTGACACATTATCATCATTAAAAGTCCATAGTTTACATCCGGTTTCACCCTTGGTATTGTATATCCTATAGATTTGGACAAATGTATAATGACATATATCTATCAATATAGTATTGTATAGAATAGCTTCACGGCTCTAAAAGCACTCTGTGTTCCTCTTTTTCATCCTTCCCTCCTTCCTAACCCCTGGAAACCACTAATCTTTTTACCATCTCCAAAGTTTTGCCTTTTCTAGAATGTCATGTAATTGGAATCATACAATATATAGTCTTTTCAGATTGGCTTCTTTCACTTGGTAATATGCATTTAAGTTTCCTCCATGTCTTTTCATATCTTGAGAGCTCGTTTCTTTTTAGCACTGAATAATATTTCATTTTCTGTATATATTATACCACAGTTTATTTATCCATCCACCTACTGAAAGACATCTTGATTGCTTCCAAGTTTTGGCAATATCCCAGACTTATTTTTAAATTTTCCCCACTCTGGCCCTAGAGTCAGCCATTTATCCAAAGAATCCTGGTTCCTATTATGAGAAAATAGTAAATAGGAACCAACATCTAAATCTTAGTTCCTAATTAGTCACTGGGTATTTTGCTGCTGTGGGGGGATTATTGCTTCCACGCCTTCACAGCAAACAGATCTGTAATATGGTTTTTATTTTATTTTATTTTATTCTATTCTATTCTGTTTTATTTTATTTTTTTCATCACAAATAGGATTTCTTGTCACCCTTGAAAGTCTGAATTTTAAACAGACGGGGGGCTCATCTCCATCAGCTCGTTCAACTTCAGCACCCATCTCATCCCCAGGGGCTTCCTAGAACTGCTCCCTTTACCACGAAGCTCCGTGAGTTTTCCCAGCTCAAACTTGGGCTTCTTCAGCATTTTGAATTTTCTGAGAGAGACATCATGGAGTGGATGAACAGATTGGCGAGGCTTTCCTGTGTCTTTTCCAGTGGCATCTGAAATCACTTTAGTGTCCACTCCTTTCCAGGCATTCATTGGCAGGCATCTCTCAGGTTATGATCTCCCTCATCAGCTTCTGGATTTGGCAGACCTGTTGGTGCTGAGCATAAAGGGTCCTCTGAATCTGATTGTTGTGGTTTTTAGTAAAACAAAGAATAAACAAAGCAAAGAACCATTGGTTTCCCGACATCAACATGAGCTTCAGCCATGGCCTGCCATTTTCTGACCATGGAGCACATTTTGTCACAGTTGAGATCCACACCGTGGAAATTAGGCAGTTTTTGCCATGAACATCCTCAACAATTAGCTTAAATTTTCTCAATGCAACTTCATAGTTCTGTAGATCAGCTGGGCTTACTTCTAAAACACACTCGCCAGATGCAATTTTAGTTCACTGGGTTCTCATGACTAGAGGTTTTCCAGTATTTCTTACATTGAACATAGCAGGTACTTTTATATCATACCAGTCTGTCTTAGAAAATGGATGGACCACCTCCTTGTTGGCCCCCTTTCTGCCACCTTTCATAAGGTGCTTATTCTTGCTGATCACCATGGTGCTGCTCAGAGAGCCAAAAAGCTACAATGTTTTTTTAAGTGAGTGTTTTTATTATATTCTGCCTACAAATATAATTTATATTCTTTTATTCTGAGAGAATTCAAAATGTTCTAAATTGCAAAACCTACAACTAAGAAATGTCATCTAATAAAAATTTTCATTTCTTATCAGTTAAAGCCAGAATTGGAGGAAAGCTTAGTTTTTTATCATTTTCTTGTTGTTGGTTATGTTTTGTTTATTTTGGCACTTTGTTACAGGTGTTTTTTCCTTATTAGGGATTTTTTTTACTAAACTCTGAAGTCAAGCCTGTTTCAAAATAAAACTGATGCTTTTCTTTTAAGCATTGCTGTTAGAAATATAAATAGGCATGGCTCTCTGGAGAAATACCTTTTCATCAAGAATTTCATATCTAGGAATTTTTCTTAAGGAAATGTTCTGGCAATTCTGTCAAGATGTGTAAACAAAAATGTTAAAAGCAACTTTATTTATACTGGTGAAAAATTACTAACAACCTAAATGGCTGTTTAACAAGATTGGTTAACCCTCAGTATACCTAGAAAATAGTCATCATCTACCATCTGGGGTAATGGACCTTATTCCTTTGTTTTTTTAAATCCTCACTTGAAGACATGTTTATTGATTTTAGAGAGGAGAGAGGAAGGGGAGGGAGCAGAGAGAGAGGGAAGAAGAAACACTGATGTGAGAGAGAAACATGGATCAATTGCCTCCCATATAAGCTCTGACTGGGAATTGAACCTGCAACCTAGATATGTGTCCTGACCAGGAATCAACCCACAGCCTTTTCACGTACAATCACACTCCAACCAACAGAGAGCCACCCAGTCAGGGCTGGACCTTATTCTCTTTTATTTTTTATTCCTAATAAATATTTTTAAGCCATCCCATGAATAATTTACAGAAGTAAAATAAGAGAATAGTGAAAACTAACTTTAATATTAACATGAATTTAAGCATAGCAAACTCAAATTTTTAAAACTGCTTTATTGAGACATAATTTACTTACCATAAATTACCAATTTAAAGTGAACAAAAAAGAAAATAAAAAGTACATAGTCAGTCATGGCAAAAAAAATTTTACATTTTTTAACTCAGTTCCTGATTTACATTCTTTTTTAAAAGAAAATATCATTGTTCAGTTACAGTTGACTATATTTTCTCCCCACCCCTACCCCCTCCAAACCCACCTCCCTCCCTTGCTTCCACCCTCCCCCTTGGTTTTGTCCATGTGTCCTTTATAGTAGTTCCTGAAAACTCTTCTCCCCACTGTTCCTTCCCCCCTCCGCTCTGGCTGTTGTTAGATTGTTCTTAATTTCAATGACTCTGGTTATATTTTGTTTGCTTTTTTCTTTTGTTGATTATGTTCCAGGTAAAGGTGAGATCATATGGTATTTGTCCCTCACCGCCTGGCTTATTTCACTTAGCATAATGCTCTCCAGTTCCATCCATGCTGTTGCAAATGGTATAAGCTCCTTCTTTCTCTCTGCTGTATAGAATTTTATTGTGTAAATGTACCATAGTTTTTTGATCAACTCATTTGCTTCCATGCACTTAGGTTGCTTCCAGTACTTGGCTATTGTAAATTGTGCTGCCATGGACATTGGGGTGCATAGGTTCTTTTAGATTGGCGTTTCAGGGCTCTTAGGATATAATCCCAGCAACAGAATTGCTGGGTCACAACACAGTTCCATTTTTAGTTTTCCGAGGAAATTCCATACTGTTGTCCACAGTGGCTGCACCATTCTGCATTCCCACCAACAGTGCACTAGGGTTCCCTTTTCTCTGTGAAAAAAAAATTTTCTTTAATAACATATTAATTACACAAAAATGAAGTAAATGAAGTGTACATTTCAGTGGGTTTTAGATTTTCAGAGTTGTTCAAATATCACTATAATCTAAGGATATCTTTATCACCCCAAAATAAACTTTTTTGCCATTAGCACTCACTACCCATCGTCCCTCCTACCCTAGGCAGCTGTTGATCATCTTCTTTGTGTCTCCATGGATTTGCCCATTCTGGATATTTCACATAAATGGAATCATACAATATACAGGGTGGGCAAAGTAGGTTTACAGTTGTGAGTACATAGAAGTTTACTCTTGTATTATGTATTATTGTATCATTTATTTGTATTACTATTGTAAGCCTACTTTTGCCCACCCCTGTGTTGTGTTCTGTGGTTGGTTTCTTTTACTTTGCATAGTATGTTCAGAGTGTGTCCGTGTTGTTGCTTGTATCACTACTTAGTTCCTTTTTATTGCCAAATAACTTTCCATTATGAGTGTACCACATTTGTTTATCCACTCAGCAAGTAATGGATATTTGGGTTGTTTCTGCTTTTGGTCTGTTATGAGCGATGTTACGATGAACATTTGAGTACAAGTATTTGTGTAAACATGTTTTCATTTCTCTTGGGTAGGTACTTTGTGTACTACAGGAGAAAACTGAAGATGATGTAATGGTAATGACTTATCCCAATAATGCCTCTTTCTCTTATTGACTGTCTTAGGCATCCATCATTCTTCTATTTTCATAATTACTCTTTTTTAACCTAATTAGGAGTAATTGATGATAAAATAATTTCTAGGATGTTGAAATAGAAAAATATTTCAGTGTACAGGAAATCCCATGCACATCTTAGATTCATGTAAAGGTTCAGTGGGTTTTATTCTATTAGAAGAAAAAAAGAATTTTTTTGTCTTTTGGCTGATCTCTGTAGTGGCTTGAATTTGTCTCCCCCAAAGACAAGTCCTGTGAATGCAGCCTTATTTTATGGGCCCAGCACACTTCCGCTGTGCAACTCTGCCACCTTATTTTAAAATAAGGTCATTGTAGTCCTGGCTGGTGTGTCTCTGTGGAGTGAGTGCTGGCCTGAGGACCAAAGAGCCACTGGTTCAATTCCCAGTCCAAGGCACGCCTGGGTTGTGGGCCAGGTCCCCAATAGGGAGCACAGCACACAAGAGGCAACCACACATTGATGTTTCTCTCCCTCTCTTTCTCCCTCCCTTTCCCCCTCTAAAAATAAATAAATAAAATCTTTCAAAAATAAAACAACACAAATTTATAAAAAATAAAATAATGTCTTTGCAGATGTAATCAAATTAAAATGTTTGATTAGCATAGTCCCTAAATCCAGTGACTAATATTTTTATAAAACAAAGAAGAGGGAGGTTTTGGATGCAGAGGCTGAGAGGAGGCGCACACAGAGGGAAGAGGCCTGTGAAGACAAGGTGGAGGTCGAAGTGATGCTGAGGAATACTCAGAATTGCTGGGAGCCGCCAGAAACTAGGAGGAGGCAAGGAAGGGTTCTTCGCTAGGACCTTCAGAGGGAGCATGGCTCTGCGAACACCTCAGCTTCAGACTTCCATCCCCACAGCTGCGGGAGAGTCAGTTTCTGTCATTTTTAAGCTCCCCAGTTTGTGGTAATTTGTTATGGCTGCCTGAGGAAACGGATACAGTCTCTAAGAAAGTATAAAAGTCATAAAATACTAATTTTTAGAAATAGTTTAAACTTCTCAACAAAGAAACTAAAAAATTAAAAGTGGACATAAGGGACCCTGGCAATAAATTGAGAGTTAATTGTGATTCGACCAAACAATGAATACAGCTTTACATCATGTTGTTAAAAGAAACAAAAAAGTGGTTATGAAAGAAAGTAGAGTGTAATTTCCATTTCTTACAGCCTGTGTGTATGTATGAGTAGGAAAAAATCTGGAAAAATCACCAATATTCAATAGCAGTGGCTAGCTCTACTAATTTTTATTTTCTTTCCTAAACTTGTCTTTTTTCATATTTGAAAAAATAGTGTTTATTACTTTCATAATGAGATAACATTAGCTATTTCTATTTTGGAGGGGGGAATCAGTTCAGGCTTTTAGTTGATTTCATTCCAGTTTGAGTAATTGGTTGCTTTACGATTGGTATGAGCAATCCTAAATTCATTCCCATGGATTATCTCATGAGCTCAGATGCTGAGCTCAGAAGCCGTGAAACCCTCGTAGTCAGAACTCGCTCATCCTGTTCAGTAGTGGCTGTGGCAACAGTGGCAGCATGTGACTCAAACTGAGGTGTCCGTGTAACTACTGTGCCTCTGTCTTTCCGTCCTGTATTACCTTTTCATTCTTCATCCACTTAGTATTTAGATGCTTATCTGAACTTCATTAACGTATACGCATTGATTTTCAAGATCTTTTCGATTGTGGCTATTTAATCCATGCCGAGCATTTTCATGTATCTCTGTGTTTCTAACGCTTCGCCCTATGGCATTAGATTCCCTTTGCCATAACTCATTCCTCAAGGCTCAGCTGAAATATTACTTGCTCCTTGACTCCTCTTTTTTTCTCTCCATAAGAATTATTTTTCTCTTTTTCTGTTCTCTTCTACTACTTAGCTATTTCATGTCCAAATGTAAAAAAAGTTCTCGCATTTTAACAGGTGGTTAGTTTGTAGTTCTTTTCATACGTGTCTATCTTATAGATTATAAATACTGTTATAAAGAGCTATATCTATAAAAATAGATTTCAGTAAGTATCATCAAGTTGAATTTGTAAAGCACAAATTCTCTTTCTTCTAAAATTTTCCTCTGCTGTCTCTACTATAAAGTCGATCTCACAACAGGAGTTAAGTGTATTGTTAATCTTCTCTTTTCACTCTATTTCATGGAAGCATCACCATGAAACTTTGAGATCCTTAATTATTTTAACGTTTCCTGATTGTGTGTGAATAATGATGCTTCTTTATGCTGTTCTCTTGAAGAAGGGACCTTAAAACACAGGTTTATTCTTTCTGTGTATTTATTTATGTTAAAATTTAACCCTATTTAGATAGAAATACAAACTAACAGACTACTAGAATGAATGATTCAGGAACTTTATTCATTATCACCTTACCAGTTACATTATTTGTACGATATAGGCTGGAGATGGGCATACCGGGCCAGTTGAGCAGCAAGTGCAGAGGCTCTTTAGTGGGAATATTTAGCGTGCTTGCATGTATAATACCGACTATATGAATGTTTGCAATCATCGGGGGTCGGGTGTTGCCAAGGGAATTTGATGGAAGTAGATAGGCACAGAAGGTTATAATGACGGATCAAGGAGTCTCTGCTTTAATAAGGAGCAAAGTGAAGAAATAGGAGTGGGGGTGATGATGGACAAAGTGGCGAAGCTAAATAACTGGAAGTATTAATGAAGAATTAAATTGTCGGTGTGGAAGTACTGTAGGAAAAAACCTAGGCGAGTACAGCGTGATGGTCAAAGCAAGCCACTGTGAAATCACGTCTCCCTCTGACACGGAGTCTCTGCTCAGCTCCCGCCTGTAAGCTGAAGTGCCGTTGTCTTCTCCAGCTGGCTAGTGAGTGACATTCTCAACACGTTCAAAGCTGAATTCGTCATCTTACACCCAAGTCTACTCATTTTCCTTCTGAATTTCCTGTCTGTAAAATGCACCATCATCCTTTTGTCGAAGTAGCTGTGTGGATGTTACTCCAAACTCTCTGCACACCCTTTGCTTTCCTTCACTTATTTGCTTCCACTTCCCTTCGCTCCAGCTAATCAGAACTGCTTGTAACATTCTAATCACATCATCCTGTTTCACATATTTGTGGGGGGGTTTTGCATATCTTGTTTTTCTACCTAGTGTCTTTCCCCATGGCTTTGTCTAGCTAACCCCTGCCGATCAATCCAAACTCAGCTTAAAAGTGATCTCACCCAGAATCCCCACCACCACGTCTTGTTAAACGTCCTTGTCCTGTATGTCCAGGTTGCTTTCTTCTTACCTATTTTGTAACTCCAAAATCATTGATTTTTCCCTCCCTCTAGCATAGATTCTCAGCTGTTGAATTTAAGGACTGTATTTTATTTTTTATGTTACTTAATACAAAATAAAGACTTAAATACCTGTTAAAAAAGGGTTTCTATCGATTCTATTTATAAAAATATTGAAATTATCTGGTTTTATGTTTATCTTTCCCTTAGCTTGTAAATTCTTCAAACTGTATCTTGTTCCCCTTTGTTTTCTTAGTTTCAGTTACTACCACATGCCTGACTCAGGGCTCAAAAATCAGTCTCAATTCCATCGAATATTTGTTGAGAGCCAGTTGTGTACCAAACACTAGGAGGTTAGGTGCTGGGTTGCAGGGGTGAGATTCGAGCCTTCAGGACTCTGATGAGCAGGACAGGCATAAGTGAGAAATTAGAAATGCATTAGCTCTTATAAAAAGAGATTGTCCTAAGGGCAAGAAGAGCGCAAGGCAAGGAAATTTCACCTGGCCTGGGCTGAATTGAATTTAGAGGTAACCTTATCAGTAGAACATTTACATGAGAGTGCATATTGAAATGGCATTCGTATTTAATGAGCACTGGCTGTTATATTTGGTTTGGATTCTATTGCTTTTCTTGGAACAATATAAACCCAGTTTTTCTCCCCATTATTATAGAGCATTTTATGGTATATAATCTTTTAATTACTCTGGTACATGTTATCTATATTTGGCTGTGGAATGTCTTTTGGTACTTTTATGTTATGTTTGATACATTATCCTTGAATGAATTATATTTAGCCAAATTATGAGAAGCTAGAAAACTCTCTAGTTTCTCTGTCCTGTTCCTTCATCCACTTTCCAAATACTTAGAATCTTTCATTAGACTTTGTATGACACGGTTGTGAGTCTGAGTCCTGTCTGACTTCAGGACAACAGGCAGGATAGGAGGGGCCTGGACATCACGTCCTAAAGACACGAGTAAAGAAACTGAGTATGTTCAGCATAGGGGAGACACGGGGAGACATGACGTGATGATTGTTCAAATCTGTTTGGTGGGCTTCTTTGAGCACCCTATGTGCAGGTGAGTAAATGATTTTTAAGAACAACTTTGCTGAGCTAAAACTCACATACCATAAAATCCACCCTTTAAAAATGCACAATTCGCCCTGGGCAGTGTAGTGCAGTTGGTTGGGCATTAGCCCACACACTGAAGAGCCGCTGGTTCAATTCCCAGTCAGGGCATGTACGGTGAACAACTGATTGAGTTTTTCCTTCTGTTTCTCTCTCCCTTCGCCTCTCCCTAAAATAAAAAATAAAAAAAAAACAGTTTTTAAATAAGTAGTATTTACTATAATCAAAAGTTGTACAGCCATTACCACTATATTTTATCACTTCAAAATGAAACCCCTTCCCCCTTAGCAGTCACTTCCCATTCCCCTGTCCCGCACCAGGGCAAACACTGCTGAAATGAGAAACAGTGGGAAGGGGCCCTGTGATCTGTGTCATAGCAAACCTGCCCAGTGACGATGCCGCTGAGGACCACTGCTTGAGAAAAGATAGCTGTTCGATGGTTGGGGGGACATCTGACTTCTAGCCATTCTGGCAGGAGGGAGCGGAGGGTTGACAGTTCCATTATGCAAATTCTCGACGACTCTCCATTTCCCCCACCCCCAGCCTCACTGAGATTCTGTGTGCAGGGCACCCTTCTGCCACAGCATACTCACTCTGTTTCAAATGATGTCTTCCATGCTCTGACACATTGCTCATCACTCAGCCATCTGTTTTCTATCCTCCCGAGATTTGTTGAGATCTTTTGTCCACTGAAGGCCCCTTTCCTGTTTCTTCCTTTTAACTTTTTATTATTATTTCAAGATTGTCTCAGGAAGGAGTAAATATAAATATCTATGCTTAATTCACTATTGAACTTCATTTTGGCTAGCTTGAGTGATATTAATTTGCTTTTCTTTAATTGCCCATGAGATTATTGCATTATTTGTATGGTGATTTAGTGTCTCTGTCTACTGTTTCTGTCTGATGTAATGTCTAATGTCTCTAACTCTGCAGTATATGCATGCTACCTTGAAAGTCTAACACTGGGTTCCCTACCCGTTTCTAGTATTGCATTCCTTGGTGAGGGAGATGACTAACCTGCCTTTTTGTCACTTTAAGTGTTTGGGAGACTGGCTTCACCCTTCTAGTTTGCTGAGGTCTGGCTAAGCAGGCAAAATTATTGAAGGATTGAATGCCTTTGACTATTGTATACAATGCAGCTGTGAAATCCCTGCATATATTACTTGGTACACAGATGAAAAACTTACTACTGAGTCCAGAGAGTTTTGTATTCTATGTGTGTCCATCTGTGCTCTCTTTTTACTCCGTCTTTCTACTCTCTCTATCCTCCTCCTTCCCCGCCCCCCCACTCTAGAATTCAGGGAAAATGAATGCAAACAGAAATTCTTCTGCATTATTTCTGTAGGCTAAGTGCTCCTTTAAAAGCATCTTGTGTCTGTTTGTTTCTGGTCTGCCATGGTCCCCCTCTGCTTTTGTGTTTATAGATCGAGCTCTGATTTGCAGTCTGTCAGGAATATTAGAAGTTTTCTACTTTATTCGTAGTCTATAGCTATTATGTACATGGTACTCTTTTGTAAAGTAACACCTTTCATGTTAATTATTTATGCCTTTTACTTCATTCATAATTGGTAACTAGATGGTCTAGATCAGTGGTTCTCAACTCTGACTGTCCATTAGAATGTCTGGGGAGCTTTTATCAATAAAAAATATAGGTATATCTTATTTCAACTCAAACCACCAGAAAAACAGATTGAATCGGTGTGGGGATGGAACTGGGCATCAGGATTGTTTTCTGAAGTGCCATAGGTTATTCCTGTATATAGCCAAGGTGGAGAACCACTCCCGAGGTCAGTGGGTGTCAAGATGTTGTCTTCGGACTGGCAGCAGCAGCACTACCTGGGAGATTGTAGAAACATAAACTCTCAAGCCTACCCTAGGACCTACGCCACAGGAACTCTGGGGATGGGGTCCAGTGATGTATTTAACAACCCCCTGGTGATGCCAATGTATGCAAAAGTGTTTGAGCCACTATGGTAGGTCATCTAAGCATTTATAACAAAGCCTCCCTTTACTCAAATCCAACCTTTTAGGATTCACAATGTCCCGAAATGGTTCTGGACCAGAAAGCAGTTATAAGAAGGTGAGTGGACAGGTGGAGAAGCACACCACAAAAGAAGTTTTTGTTGGTAAATCCTTGAGCCTGAGTAAAAGGGGCCATAGCAGAAAGAGATATGAAGTATATTGGAAGTTACCATTTTTTGTAACAGAAAATGGAATGCAGATGTCATGATTGACCATCAGTGCTTATGAATGACTGCTTTCCACTAAGAAAGGGCTGTACGTTGAGAAAAGCACACGGCAGAAAGGAGCTGCTGTCAGTGGTAGGGCGTGGCGGCTGCAGAGATAAAAGCAAAGGAAGAAAGGTGAGCCAGGAACGTGCTGTATAAAGGGCCAAAACCACGCAGACAACAGTGACATGAGGGGTACAGAACCTCCCTTTGGAACGTATGGTAGTGTTTTGTGAGGTTATGGGACCATTAATCATCTGCACTACGTGTGGTTAGTTTTGAAGAGTACATACACGTAGCACAACAGAGAGTGGGCCATGGAGTCAGACTTCTTTGGTTAAAGCCAGCTCTGCTCTGCTCTGCTACTTGGGACTAGTTTCTTAACTTGTGTAAGCTTCAGTTTCTTCATTTCTAAAATGATATGAAATCACCAGCCTCATAGGGTAGCAAGGATGAAGTAAAACATGTATAAAGTGCCTGATGGACAACTAGTTTCAATAAACTTTAAAAATTTTTATTTTAATTGTGATAAAATATATATAATGTGAAATTTACTATTAGCATCATTGTGCAATCAACACCACTCTCTAGTTTCAAAACATTTTTATTACCCAAAAAGAAACTCCATACCCATGAAGCAGTCACTTTCCATTCCTCCTTCTTTCCAGCACTTGGCGGCCACTCTTCTGCTTTCTGTCTCTATAGAATTATGTATTCTGGAAGCTTCATAGACGTGAAATCATGTAATATGTAGCCTTTTGTGTCTGCCTTCTTTCATTTAGTGTAATATTTTCAAGATTCATTCATACCGTAGAATATATTAGTACTTCATTCCTCTTTATGGCTGACTGATATTCCATTTTATGGATATACCACATTTTATCTGTTAATCCATTGATGAACTTTTGGCTTATTTCTGCTTTTTAGCTATTGTGAATAATGCTGCTATGAACGTTTACATACAAGGTTTTATTTATTTATTTTTTTGAACACCTGTTTTCATTTCTTTGGGGTATATACTCAGGAGTTGAGTTTCTGGGTCATATGGTAATTCTGTGTTTAATTTTCTGAGGGATCACCAGACTTTTCCACAGCAGTTGTGCAATTTTACCTTCCCACCAGCCGTGTACGAGGAGTTTTTCCACATCCTCACCAGCACACGTTATTGTTCTTTTTTTAAAATTATAGCCATCTGGCCCTGGCTGGTATAGCTGAGTGGATGGAGTACCTGACTGCCAACCTAAAATTATAGCCATCGGGAAACTTTTTAAACAGTATACTGATTAGGGATCTAAACTTATTTTAGGGTGTTATTTCTTAATCTGGATCAAATATTATCAATTACTTGTGCACCTTCCCTAGATTATCTGAGTAGAAGTCTCCAAAGGTGACGTCCAGAGTTAATATTCCTCACGAAGAACCCCTGTCTACAATAGTAGTTCTCAAAGTTTGATCTGGGGTTCCTTGAGGACCTCTGGGGTCTCTACAGGGGAGTCTTTTGAGATTAAAATTCTTTTCATAATAATACTAAGACAGCATTTACCTTTCATTTTTATCCTTTCATGAACATAGAGCAAAGTTTTCCAGAGTCTTCATATGTGCTAGCACAATGGACTTCATGCATAAGCAGATATGAGAGCCCGGCTGTCCTCTGTTAAGCCAGATATGAGAGAGATTTACAAAAATATAAAACAGTGCCACTCTTCTTATGAATTTTTACTTTAAAACAATGTTCTTTATGACATATGATGGGGTTGTCATTGTTTTTAATTGAATTAATAAACATTTTTTTTAATTTCTCATTTTTAATGGTAAATATTGGTAGACATAACCTACATAAACAATATCTCTTTGAGATCTCCAATATTTGAAAGTATAAAGCAGTCTTGAAGGTAACCAAGTGAGAACTGTAAATCTTTAGAAAGGAATGGGACAAAAAAACAATTGCACATTTGTTGGACATTTACCATATAGTTAATATTAGGTTAAGTTTTTTACATTTTTTGTTTTATTTCATCTTCATAATAACCCTAATGACATATGTGCACTTAACCCAATCTTCACAAGGGGAAATGTAGTTTCAAAGAACTTAAGTTAGCTAGTTCATAGGTGGAGGAGCCAGGATTTCAGTTTAGAAATGTAGAATACTTATCACTAACATAACCTTAAAAACATAAGGGTGGTACTGGCTGGTGCAGCTCAGTGGATTGAGCACCAACCTGCAGACTAAAGGATCACCAGTTCAATTCCTAGTCAGGGCACATGCCTGGGTTGCGGGCAAGGTCCCCAGTTGGAGCATGCTAGAGGCAATCAATCAATGTTTTCTCTCTCCTCATTGGTGTTTCTCTCCCTCTCTTTCTCCTCTCCTTCCCCTCTCTCTGAAAATAAATAAATAAATAAATTTTTTTAAAGTAAGTGTGGGTCATCAGTACAGGACTTGAGCCCAGAAAACTGTTGGTGGTTCAGAGCCGTAATGACTCATCTACCTCTATAGTATCAAACCTTAGAAAAGGTAATTTTGAAATCTTTGTAGACTTAAATAACATGTAAACACCATGTGGTGCACTCACCTAAGTGGAAGTACTCATGTTGTTCTTTTCAGTGACCCTTAGTACTAGGAATGTGAAATATGAGAAATATAGGAGGAATCACCTAGGCCCAAGTAGATGCAGTTGACACATGTATATCTTTCTTTTCATGGGGTATTGAAACGTGAGGATAACTATTCAGAAAGAATAATCAACAAATTGTGACCCTTTAGAAAAATGTTATTTTCTAATACCTCATATCCAGTCAGTCCTCTGAAGAGCCCATGATTGCAGAAATGATGAAGTGGCAACAATTGTTTTAACTTGCTGGTGTCCCTGACCGAGAAGACAGAAACTCAGATGGTGCCCTGTGTACATAGAATGAAACTTAGGGTAATTTTCCATGTAGCAATATTGTAGTTCTCGAAAAGTAAAATCTTTGTTAATTAGAGAAGTTCACCTGATCTAGTCCTTTTAAAAGAATTACTCATTGCCTACAGATTATAAACTAATGTATGGGCAGACACTTGTCAAGAAAATGATCCTGATAACTCCTAGTACCCTCTGAAAAATTATTTCAGAGAATAACAGGATTTTTTGCTTAGTAATTGATATTCTGTGTACCATCTTCCTCTTCTTATTCCTCCATCTTCACCCCTATCCCAGTGCTGTTTCAGACATTCAGTTTGGGGATCAGCATATTTTATAGAAAAATCATTTATTTGCTCATTTAACAATTCTTAAATATCTAGTATGTGTTGGCACTGGATTAAGACTGCGGAAATTATAATGAACCAAAAATTAGGTAAGGCCACTTACGAAATTTACAGTCTAATGAAGGAGATGCACATGAAACAAATAATTACATTCATAGATGTCATTCTTTTTTTTCTGAAAGGTGCCTTTAACACATACATGGTGTCATTAAGGCACCCATGGGAGGGCTGACCTAGGAAGGTGGGAAGAGGACTGAAGCCAGAGTGGGGAGAAGAGGAGGCCTGAGCTCGGACTGCAGCAAGTGCAAGGGTCGACTGCACGGATGGGTTTATGCTTCTGGAGCTTGGGCAAGAAGTCTGTGCAGAATATAAATTTGTGAGTTGTGTGCCAGTGGGTAGTTAATTGAAATCGTTGGCTGAAGTGAGCTGATTGAGGGAGAGTGTACACGCTGAGAAAAGAAGGGCTAGGACTAAGTTTTGAGAAATGCTCATGTTTAGTGAACAGCTGGCACAGGTAGAAGGAGGCAGAGATGGATGGAAATCAGATAAATAGGAGGAAAACTAGTAGAATACAGTGCTAAATATTTCAAGAGGAGGCAGTATTTTAAGGTGTATCAAATAAAATCCAGATTCCCTTTATCATGGCTCGTGAAGAAGACCCTCTGTGTTCTGATACCTTCCCACCTCTTTGACTTCATGCCTTACCACCCTACTGCTTGCCTGCTTTTATTCCTTAACAAGTCAGGCTCTTTCCCACTTCAGGACAGATGTGCTTGGTGTTTGTTTCCTTTCCCGGAATGTTCCCCCAGCTCCGATGTCGTCTCAGAGAAGAGCAGCCAACCCTGCACTCCCTTTTGCAGGACTGTTGTCAGATTCTATCAGACCTTGAATTTCACTGTATGATTAGGATTAAATTTTGCTTCGGCCTCAAGTTCAGTTCCAAATCAAATATTTGGGAGATGTTAAAGAAAATTAATTTTTCAGAAATGTTTAGCAATTATGGTAAAGAAAAAATTTTAGTTCTTACAATGTATCCTCTCCAAGGCATCTTGACATGAGCTGATGAAGCATTGAGAGCTACATCTTCTATACCCTTCCTCCAAGCGGCTTGCACGATGGAGGAATGGGGGGAAGCTGAAAAGGAGGTGCGTGGTCCACCCCACCAGGCTTGTAGGAATAATGAACGACAAGTACGTCACTGGTATAAATGATCCAGTAGATACAAGGCAGTAGTAAAAAAGATGATTATTTTCTGAATGATGGGAATACCACTTGACAAAGACTATTTTGAAAGCAGTTTATCCCTGGTCAGGTAGTTTGGTTGGTTGGAGCACTGTCCGATACCACAAGGTTGCAGGTTCAGTCCCTGGTCAGGGCACATACAAGGAACAACCAATGAATGCATAAATAAGTGGGACAAGTCAATATTTCTCTCTCTCTCCCTCCCTCCCTCCCTCCCTTCCTTCCTCCCCCTTCTTTCTTCCCTCTCTGCCTTTCTCTCCCTTTGTCTCTCTTAAAAAATCAGAAGTATAGCCATTTTAAAGCTGCCTGTGAGTTCACTTGAGTTTTGTGAACTTCACTGAACTGACAGTAGAGAAGTGATAGGAGGCTGGAAGTTGGAGGCCTGAGGAAAAGTTGCTGATCCACCTTATGCTGATTAGGTTCTTCCCCAGCTAAAGAAAAATAATTCCTCTTTCTTTCAAAATATAAAGATCAGCTCTTAAATTGTAGGGCAGAAAGAAAAAAATGGCCAGGCAATCAGTGACCATTTCATAGTATTCCACTTGCCAGTTTAGGGCTTCATAAAACTCCACACAAGGGAGACAATGACCTTTGAAGAACCCTTTTTGGTTAACTACTTTTTATTTTTAAAAAGCCATTTTTATAGCTGCTTTGGTCAGTGTGTATTGAGTGTACTTTTGTTATCTTAAACATTGACTCCAAGCTCATGGACGTTCCTTATATAGCTTTCCTCTCTCCATAATTTGGCACAAGAATGCTTTGTAGTGCTGAGTGTTTCTTTTTCTGCTGGTTTCTTCTCAACAGCAGTACTGGCCTTTCACCTGGTTTTGTATCTTATTTTAGAAATAGGCTTGTTCTCAGATTTTATTTTAAATATTGGCTAGTCCAAGCCTTGCTGCAATGGCTTTCATGTCTGTGGAAGACAGAGAAAAAAATTTTAAATCAGCATAAATTAAAACAAGAAATCTCACATGGACCTAGAGACAAAAATCATTGCAAAGATACTAGAAATTAATGCCAAACTGCCCCCCCCCCACTTATGGAAGAATGTCAGGACCACAAAAACTAAATGACTTGCTAAAGGTTACAAAGTATTGATGAAAATTTATCATTCTCATTATTTACATGAAGGCAGTATATCCTAGAGAGCTGTAATTTTAACACATAAAACAAATAAGCTATTCATAAGGAAGGAAAATACACCAAACTACTTACCCTACTTACCTTGCAGAAGGGGGGCTGCCAGTGTTCAGTTAGGAGCATCGTTATGTTAATGTCATAATTAACCTGTGACCATTAGAGTCAGATCTGGATTGAATCGACCTCTATCACTTATTAGGCTATGATTCTATGACTTTTGGGAAAGCTTCTTAACCTCTCTGGACTTTCATTTCTTAGCCTGAAAATAGAAATAACAATACATAGTTTATTGAGTTAAGTATAAAGGAGTTGACTATAAGGTTCTTACATCTAATGCCTGGCCCACAAGGAGCACTTGCTAATGGCAGCCACTGTCACTGCCTCTACTGCTACTCTCACTGCTTGTCTAATAGAACACAGGGCACTGACATGGGTGACACTTATGATTTAAACATTCGTCTGCTTAAAGACTGGATGCTGACTTAGGCAATTTTTCAACATAGCTTCCAGCTCATTTGATCTTTCTGTTAATTCAGAGCAAGTACCATGACCATCATTTCTGTTTATCCAGGTAGAATAATACTTAACTCTTGGGTACTTCAATTAGAGCATGATCTTTACCATAATTAAAATAAAATCCCTGATCCTCTTCTATATTTTACACTAAAGAGCTTGCCCTGCATTGCTAGGGGAAATCATTAACCATTGTTAAATAAAATATCCCTATCACTACTCTTTTTGGAGCACCCTACACAGAATTGCCATGTGAGAAGCCCTCATGACTTGAATTTGTGGTTCTTTTAGACACCACTGTTTTCTTTGTACCTGGTATAAGACAAATAACATGTTTCTTTTGAGCAGCCATCCCTTGGCCTCCCCTGTGTTTCAGAAACTGCCCATTTCTTGTAAATCTCCCTAACAGCCCCCAAAGTAAATTTACTGAGTTTACCTCATTTCTACTTACACCCTGAAAAACCTCAATAAAATATTTTTTATTGTTAGTGTGCCTCTGTATACACAATTTTTTGTGATGTAATGCCAGAAAAAAAATGTCATTTTATTTATTTAGATAAATCTATTGACAATCTATTTAGAGACAGCACAGTCATAGATTGGAAATGTGAGGTCTTCTTAGTTTTGAATTTGTTGTTTGGGACCAGCCTAGATTGACCCGTTTTGGGTACTGGGTAACAGGCACAGTAAAATACAGGGCGGGGCAAAAGTAGGTTTACAGTGGTCGGATGGAAAATAACACCAGAATAAACTCTGTTTGGCATACTCACAGTGGTAAACCTGCTTTTGCCCCACCCTGTATATTTGAGTGTTTTTCTGTGCATATCTGTGATGTTGCTGTTTGCAAGGATGCTGGGCTTTCCCAGTTACAACTGAGGAAGCCTGTCGTCATCATTAGTGCTCATTCATTCAGCTTGTGCATCTGTTTCATCTCAGGCACTGGAGATGCAAGCATGAATAAAACATGATTCCTGCTCTGGAAAGTTTCGTGGTTTATTGGGGGAGAAAGATACTGAAATGAATAATGTCAGAGTGCTGTGTTCTGTGTAATAAATATATGAATAAAGTATTATAGTCATATAAAAGAGGATACAATAAATTTGGGGCTGTATGGCAAAGTTACAATGAGAAAGTGACATTTGAGCCAAGCCTTGAAGGTTAGATGAGAATTTGCTCCCCCCCTTTTTTTTTTTGGTTATTTTTGTTTGTTTATTTACTTATTATTGCGTTTATTGGAGTGACATTAGTTAACAAAACCATACAGGCTTAAAGTGCACAACTCAACAAAACATCATCTTCACACTGCATCATGCGGTGGAATTTGCCATGTGGGGAGAAAGGAGCAACGGCGGGCATTAGAGAGCAGGGCACAACCTACGCAAAAGTCTTGCACCATGCAGGGGCATGCAGTGTAAGGAGAATGTCTTCATGGCCCTGGAGAAAACGCTTTGTGAAAGAAGTTGGGTCAAAGTCAGGAGTTTGAATTTCATCCTTCGACAGTTGGAAATTTCATTCTTTGAACAGTGGGGATTTTTAAATTAGGGCTGATATAATCAGGTCTGTATGTAATCATAACAGTTTGGGGCTGCAGGAAGAAAGACAGGTGGCAGACACCAGTTGAAGAGCTGTTGTAGTTTTCCTAGCAAAACACAAAAGTTTATTTACACTAAGACAGTATCTGTGGAGATAAAGTCTCTAGATTTCAGAGAGCTTTCCTAGGTGTAAACGGTGTAATTTTGTGTTCAGTATGATACAGGAAATGTGGGCACTGGGGAAGAGGTGGGGGGCGGGGAGATGTGGTTTGGGTGACTCAGTGGATTAATTGCGATTGGCAGAATTGGGGGAAATGTAAAAACAAAAGCAGGATTGTTCACTATTTTTGTTTTTTATTTGGGGAAGCATGGCAAGAGTTTTCTTTTTCACAAAGTAGGTTCAGTGTTTTCAGGGACATTCTAGTTGGCGAGTTTGGATCTGAATCTTGGGAGAGAGGTTACCATAGTAATATTCTTGAGTTATTACTGTTTGTTTTTCCATTAGAAGCTAAGGTCCTCACAGGTCAACTGATTATGGTCTCAGGAAGGTGGCTGTAGAACCAAAACATAAATTCCTAAGCTTCTTACCAAGTAGGCCTTAACTGATATGGCCTCTTGAAAGAAAAAAACAAAATCTTTTGATTTTCACTGTGATTGTTTTACTCTCATTTCCCAGAGTATCTCTACTTAAAAAAGAAAACAAAAACTGGTATGTGTATTCACAGTCTGTCTATTTCTGCACTACGTCTTCTGATAGTAATGTTATTTCACTGATGACAGGCAAGCGAAGAATTCTAAAGATAATAGCTGAAGACCCCCAGATCTCTTTTTTTGCTCTAACAAAACCTTAAAATTCAAATATTAGGTAGTCCTCAAGAAATATTCATTATTTCATATGTGTTTGATCTAATCTCAGTTGTTGCCCTGTTTTTGTATGAGGGGACTGACTATAAGTGTTAAAGAATGAGGTAGTGTTACTTCTGTAGGAATTTAAAAATATTGTTTTCATGTTTAGATTGTTGAACTATAGTTCTTTTTGAAAACCAGAGAAGTAGGTGGACAGGTCTTCCCTTACCCCCAAAGTTGAGTGGTCATTCAGCGTTAACTGAAACACCTGGGCGGTTGGAAAGGACTTGGGCAGGCTTTAAACACGGCAAATCACCTTACATATCTGATGCTCCTTTTTTCCCACATATCTAAAAATAATTAGCACACCTTTTTAAAGATTTTGTTTAAACAGAGGGGAAGGGAGGGAGAAAGAGAGGGAGAGAAACATCAATGTGTGGTTGCCTCTCACTCGCCCCCTACGGGGGACCTGGCCTGCAACCCGGGCGTTTGTCCTGACTGGGAATTGAATCAACAACCCTTTGGTTCTCAGGCCAGCACTCAACCATTGAGCCACACCAGCCAGGGCTAATAATTAGCACACTTTATCCAGATGAAATTCTAGTGTTAACTGCTACTATTTAGATTCTCTGTGTGGCGTCTTGGGCTGTGGTGTTTTTCCTTTACTTTGTTCTTGACTGCTGTGAAATGTGGTTGCTGCTGTTTAAGGCAGCTGCAGTGGAGTGACAATTCTATATTTAGTGAGCCATAGGGTTTGTAAAGCATTTGCAGATTCCTTCAGGATAAAATTGTTTCTATAAATGTAACATTTTTAATGAAACTATTATTATCATCCATTAGAGAAATACAGCAGCTAATATGTGTGGATATGTGGACAAGACAGAGGCACAAAACTTTTTTTTTGTTTCATTAGGAGCTCATGAGTATTTTAAATTCTTGAAATTAATCACGTGAATCCTATTTTTATACTCTTAATCTTGAATTGCAGAGCTTTTACTCAAGTGTTTACCTTTGGCCCAACATTCCGAGCAGAGAATTCTCAGAGCCGGAGACACCTGGCCGAGTTCTATATGGTAGAAGCAGAGATTTCTTTTCTTGAGAGCCTTCAAGATCTCATGCAGGTAGGTACACAAGTTTTAAAATAGTTTCCAAATGTCAGACATCTATGACGTGAAAATGCCTCTGTATACATTTTTATATCTGTGCATTACAGGTATTCATAGAATGAAAAAGATAACTACTTAATTTAGTAAACATCTAAGGAATGCCTTTAGTGCAATAGCCGGATAGATTTAAGTTCATATCCCAGGCCTGCCAGTAACTTGTTAGGATGTTACCTAACCTTGGTGGTCTTCAGCTTCCTCAACTGGAAAATGAGAATAATAGTACCTATTTCATAAGGTTTTTGTGAGGAGTAAAAGAAACAGTGTATATACTGGAAAGCACCTCTAGTACAAGGTCAGGCACATAGCAATCTCAATAAGTAGTAGCTCTTACTATTTCATAGGCAAATAAATAAAACATCTTTATGCTTAGAGAATCTTCTATATAGCTATATTAGAACGCATCCACAGGTGCTGCGGAGCTTTGTTTAGGGGGCAAGGAATAAGGCTGGACAGGTAGTCAAGAGTCTGATCATAGAAAGACTTTATATTTAAATGCCAGGCTAAGGGGTTCGAATTTAATCCAAAAGGTAAAGGAGAAGGGGTTCACAGTGGGAAAGGCCATGGTCAGAGTTATATTTTAGAAAAATCTCTCTAGCAGCAACATGAGGAATGATTTAGAGGGTGATAAAAATAGGAGAAAGAGCCCTTCTAGGAGGCTGTGGCCATAACCCAGACAGAGCACACAGACTCTGGAGTTGAGTGTTCCATGGTTTGATTCTTAACTCCATCAGTTACTTGCTGTGTGCCTTAGACAAGGGACTTAATTTCTCTGCACCTCAGTTTCCTTACCTATAAAATGGGAATGATAATTCCTACTTCAATAGGGTAGATACAAAGATCAGATACAGATAATATATATAAGGCATTTAGCATAGTTCATGGCACTTAATAAGTACCCAGAAATTATTAACTGTTGTTATTATGAATTCTCTATTCAGTACCATTTTGGTTAGCATTTTAGTTTGGATTTATAATTACAAGATGTTTGTTTTAGCAATTTTTATCAGCTGTCACTTCTATTCATCTGCATATCCTTCTCATCCACCCAGTAGATGACCCAGTTCCACCTAAAATCTTAATACCAAATATGCCACCCAACAGAATGGACTCACTGTTTGATTCTCCCATCTTAGGCTGGGTTTCCTAGTAAACAGACTCGACAGCAGAGATTAGCATACGGGGTTCTTGGGAAATGCTCTAGAGAACCACGCCTGTAGGGAAAGGATGAAAGCAGACTGGGCGGAGGGAGAAGGTGAGCTGTGACGCCTTTACAAATGGAGGCCTGCGCCAATTCTCTGAGGACCTTTGGAGCCGAAATGGTCCTTCAGGGTTGGCCCATACGAAGGCATAGAGGTGGGCATTTGTGCTTCCCACCGTCAACCAGTCATTGGACATCAGCTAGCCTTGGGAAGAAGCATAACCATGGGTGAAACAGCACTCTTGGCCTGGTCTTTTCCTGAAGAGGGAGTCAGCCGTGAACCATCGGCAGTGAACATGCCCAGCAGAGAAACCTCTTGGTCCTGACGGGGTGTTCTGGCCATACACCACAGCATCCACTTCCACGCCCCTTTAACATCCCCCACTATTGGTGTAGCTCAGTGTCCCCCAGGGGCCACTTTTGGTTGCCCCTGCTGGAGAGTGGGGAAGAGTAGTCGCTAATGACATCTAGTGGGTAAAGTCTAAGGATGCTGTTGAGCGTCCTACAATGCACGACCTGCTCTCCCCAACAAAGAATTCTCTGGCCAAATATGTCAGTTGTAACACTGTTTAGTAACCCTTGCTAGATGTAGGGATTCAGATTTGAGCCTCACATGGAGTCAGTAAAATTCCTTAAGCTGCTTTCAGTTTGATCCCACAACCCAGTTCTGTATTATTCTTTCACTTGGACAATGAGAGTATCATAAGGAACAAAGCCATACTTTTTATCTCCCTGTTCATTCTGCCTTGACCCTGTCTCCAGTGCCCCAACATAGATCCCAGAGGGAAAGCTTATAAAAACAATACATTAATTATGTCACAATTTATTAAATGTTATAATCTTTGCTCTATAATTATATATTCTGTAATTAAATAATTCTTATGTACTTGGTACTCCACTCAGTGGGACTTAGGGCATATACTGGTGAATGATTTAATTAATTAAAATATAAGCTTTTCTCTTAAAAATAAATGAAAAAGTACGTTCAACCCAAAAGTGGTCTCCTACTTCTCTTAATTTTTCTCCCTTTATAAGTTATGTTCTGTGAAAATTATTATCTTGATGAAGATCAGTCTCTTAAATATTAAATTAGAATATTGTAACAAAGGCATTTTCCCTCATGAGGTATAGCAATTAAATATTAGTATTTTACTGCCATTGAGTAATATACTTTTAAAAACATCTGAGGGATATGTTAATTCTTCAGTTAGGTTTATTTTTCCTTCAGATATATTTATAGAGCATAGTCTGAAAGTCAGGGTTAGCGAAGCCAATCATTTACTTCTTCAAATGGAAGTCGACTGCTTATGAAAGATACCGATTTAATGGCTCCAGTGGTCAAAGTCTTCACTCTACAGACAGGTGTGTTGTGTCCCTCAGCAGTTCAGGTGTACCGTCCAGCCCTTCTGTTCTTTTCTTCTCCCAGTATGATTGCTCTTTTTAGTGACTGGAGGTATGGCCCCTCATAAATCATTCAGTTACTTAGTGATTTCTTTATCTCACTGCTAGATTGAAGGTGATGCAACCTCAAGGTAAAAAATCTTCAGTGTCCTTTTGTTCTTCTTCCATCCAATTATTTTTTACTTCTGAATACTCTATATAGGTCCAAATATAAAAATGAAAAATGTTTATAAGTATAAAAATATAATATATAAACATGTATCTGGTTGTCACTTGGTAATCAAGTACTATCTTATACCCGGTCATATTGAATTACTTCATTAGACGCTGGTGCGCACTGTGTTTGCAGCTTCCGAAGGGTTCCCCCTCGGAGCCAGAGAGGAAAGGAAGGCACCTGCCGCGCGGTGCCTGTCTCGAGGATGCTGCGCGTCTCTGCGAGCATCGCGTGCGGAGGGCCTGATAGGGTTTGTTGATCTCAAACCAAACATTTTAGTTTTGGTTAACAATATTTTAGAAATTTTCCATTTCAATCACTTTTTTCTTTTATAAACAAGTTTTTCCCAGAAGACTCCTATGGACACTTCTAGTAGAATAAATTCTTACATGGGATGAGCAGAAGTAGTTTTACAGTTCATGCAGAAAATAATACACTAATTAATAAATGATAATACAAGAATCCTGTGTTTCACTTACAACTGTGAACCTACTTTTGCCCACTCTGTACGCTGGTATGTGTTATTTTTACTTCATGCTTTAGCAAAGCAAAAGTGTATATAGTTAGATACAGATAATACCTCATTGCCTCTCTAATTTTAAAGTTTAATTCCATTTATCAGTGACGGAGTGAACACTTTCGAAAGTGCCTCACTCTTCACAAGTAGTGTTTGTTGTGTGCTTCCGTGGGCCGGGTACTGAGCTGAGTCCTCTACACGGGTTATCCATTTAACTCTCACAACAATCCTGTAAGCTAGGTGCTGTGGTCACGGCTCTACAAGTGAGTACACTGAAACTGAGTACACTGAAGTTTAGAAAGACATCAGTCAGCTTTAGCTATTTATTTTTCATCCAACTTCAATATTAGTATTGAAACTGTTAAAGGATTTAAACATTTTTCTTTCTCTTTTTACCCACTCTGAGAAGTTGCAGTTCCTCTTCTAATCAGTCTGAAAAACTGAACTTGCTGTGGTACATTCAGGATTAAGAGGCCTAATGGATTTATAGTTGCTAAAACCTGGGAAGCAATCCTTACAACACCCTACACAGATTTTTCATCTGAAGTAGCTCACACGTCAGGCAATTCTGTGTTACTCCTTGCAGGTTATGGAGGGGCTCTTCAAGGCTGCAACAGCGACGGTTCTCTCAAACTGTCCTGAAGATGTTGAGCTCTGTCACAGATTCATGGCTCCGGGCCAAAAGGTAATTAGTTTTGTGGATAAAGCCCAATACATCTACTCTTTAAATATGTTAATTAATATAATGAAATAATTACATTTAATAATAAATTTTATTTTTTATCTTTTCTTACAAGGACAGATTAGAACATATGCTGAAAAACAACTTTTTAATGTAAGTAGATATACTTTTTCTGAACTTCATTCATACTTTATAATCATATTTATCATACTGTATTAAATTTTTTTTGTTTATGTATCTGCTTATCACACTCCCTAGATTCAAGAAAGACCCATGTTTTAATTATTTTTATAGAACCATGTCTGGTTCATAGTCAACCAAAGGTTCATGAATCAATAAATGAATAAATTATAGCTAGATAAATGAACAGAGTAATTATTAACTGTATTAATACAATTCAGACTAATATTAACTTTAATCAAAATGTGGCTTATTAAAAAACAAACTTAAAATACATGCATGTAATGTCTGCCTCTCAGCTTTTCTCTGTATCAGTCTTCTTTCTTTTTCTACTGTACCTCTACTTGCTAAAATGTGATAATATATTCCAAACTTTTTTGCCACTTTTTAAAAAAGCGTAGCACATATATTATGGCTTCATTTCCAGTATAGTTCTATTCAAGTAGACCTTGACCCTGGACTGGTTGTTTATTTTACCAGTCGTATAAGCGGACAGGCATATTGGACGTAGTGTTCAGCGTATGCACATTGTGTATACAGGAAGTAAGTTTGATACTAGTAAAGCAGAAAATTGTGTCTGAAAATAAGTTGATGTCATTCTTCAGTTGTAATTTTTAGGTTTAGGAAATACTCATTCTAATAAAGATTTCAACCTGTCCTTGAAGAGGGAAAGGGAAAACTTGGCAGATTGACAGAGTTGAGGGAAAGGAAGAAACTTGACAGATTGATGGAGTGGAGAATTTCAGGTGTCAGCCCAGACCCTCGGGTTACAAGTTGAAAGTGATGATTGTGGAGCCTGAATGAATAAACAGCGGGGTAGCAGAGGTGGAGTTAGAAGGGGAGGGAAGAGTCAGCAGCCCCCAGGAAGAGAATTGAAAGACAGTGAAGTATAAGTGAAGGCTTTGAGGTTTTTTCTTTCACTTAAATTTATATTGAATATTTACTGTGTGTCAGGCATTGTTCTAGAAAAAAACTCTCTTTTTTTCCCTGCTTCCAAGTTTTTATTAACATGACTTTTTAAAAACAATACCAGTGTGGTGGGTGAGGGTGGGAGAAGAGGGGAGAGGAGAGAGGAGGGTAGGACAAGGGGAAGGAAGGCTCTCTTGGTAGTAAAGCTCCAGGTTCATCACATGGTGGATTCCATAGTTTCCAGAGAAACGTCCTTAAAAATTGCATACCACTTCTTTAGCACGATCTCATTCCAGCGTGAACCAATTTGGGCTGCAGTCAGCTTCCTGAGGTCACTGATGGTGTCATCGGTGTTGCGCTTCATGTGGACCATCTTTGCCAGACTGTGGTTGCAAACAAACTGGACCATCCTGTTTGGCGCTCAAATTGCCTAGAACCTACCAGTGCCACAACCTCCTCACTTAAGAGCCAGGGCCATAAAAACTGTGTTAAAGCAGTGACCAAGCAGATAAAATCCCTGCCTTCACTGAGCTTACATTTCTGGTGGAGGTAGGAATAGTGAAGAAAGAAAAGAAGTAAAACATGTGGTCTGTGAGAATGAATATTAAGGAGAAGAAAATCCAGAGAAGAGAAAGTACATTAGAGAAGACCAAAAAAAGAATGAAGAGGTAGAAATTTTAGAAGTTGTAGCACAGAAGATTTCACTGAGATGATTTTTGAGTAAAGATCTAAAGAAAGTGAAAGAACTAGTTGTGTAGATACCTGGGAAAAGACATTCCAAGCAGAGGGAATAGCAAGTGTAAAGGCCCTGAGGTTGGAGCACACCTGATGTGTTCAAGTAATAGTGAAGAGTGAATTTAGGAAGAGCGTAAAGTAAGAGATGAGGCAGGGATGGAAAAATCACTTGCAGCCTTGTAAGTCGCCATGAAGAGTTTGGGTTTGTGCTTGGATCAGATGGGGAAGCCATTGAAGGGTTCCCTGAAGAGGGCTGACAAAATCTGAATTGGACTTAACAGGATCACTCTTGCTGCTTTTTGAGAGTAAACTGTAATAGAACATGTGTAAGAACAGAAAACCAACTAGATCGATAACACACTGGAATATTATGCAGCCATGAAAAAGAAATGGATCTTGCCGTTTGAGACAACATGGATGGACCATGTGTCAGTCAGGGTTCTCCAGAGAAACAAGGTCAGCATGGTGTATATATAAAAAGATTTATTTAAGGAATGAGCACACTCAATTGTGGAGGCTTCATGAGTTCCAGATCTGATAGAGTAGTCCAGCTGGCTAGAAGCCCAGGAAAGAGTGGCAGTTAGAGTCCAAAGGCAATCTGCTGGCAGAATTCCTTCCTGTGGAGAGAAGGCCAATATTTGTTCCATTAGGACCTCCAACAGATTAGATGCAGCCCACTCACATTGTAGAGGGCAGTAGGCTTTACTCAGAGTCCATGGATTTAAATTTTAATCTTGTTCAAAAAACACCCGTACAGAAACACCCTAAATAACGTTTTATTGAGTATCTGGATACCATAGCCCAGCCAAATTGGTACAGAAAATTAACCATCACAGACCAGGATAGTTGCAATGGAGGTAGAGAGTTGTTCTGTTCTGGATATATTTTAAAGATAGAGCAAACAGGGTTTGCTGAGAATGAGAAAGAGAAAGAGTCATGGGTAAGCTTTTGTCTTACACGGCTGTAAAAATGGATTGCTGTGAACTGAGGCTGGGGAAGCCATGAGACTAGCAGGGGGTTGGGGAAGAGGGAATGGTATCGGGATCATCATCATCAGGCATCTTTTTAAGATTGAGAAGCTTTTCAGACATCTAGTTATAGAGGCTGGGCAGGCAGTTCGAGTGCCCAGGTCTGGAGTTCATAGGAGAGCTCTGGACATAAGCAAATTGATAAAAGTAGTAATTAAGTAGATAAGGAAAGAAGTAATTTGAGCATCTGAAGAAATCTGTGCTGGTGACCAAAAACCAGGCAGAACATCTTAAGTAATGTAGCTCCTACCTAAGAAATTAGGCCTTAGATGGGGAAAAAACATAGCCACCATTTATTGAATATTTACTGTGAGCCATTGATAAACTTTGCATGCATGAGTGGTTCATTTTATCTTCACAACTAGTCTGTGAGTAGTTATTATTGACATTCTATAGATGAAGAATCAACTCAAAGAGATGAAATGGAGATTCAAACTCGTATTTGTCTGATTTCAAAGCTCAGCTTTCAGCCACTGTACGCCTATATTTGAAAGGGCATTAAAATTAATTCTAGTAGTTGTAGCTTCCCCACTGTCTTTAAGATGCTTACGTATCACTTAACTCTTGGGCCAGGAGTCTGTAAAGTACTGAAGCTGGGGAAATGACCTCATGGGCTATGCTGTTACCATCACCCATTCCACACCGCACAGATTGTAGTTGAGTTTTAAATTTATGTGTGTGGTTACTGTTTGGTGTCTGTCACCTCTGTGTGGTCAGGAGCTTGCTTATATTGTTTACTGTTGTGCCCTCAGTGCTGAAGAATTCAGTAAATACCTACTGAGTAACTGAGGGAACTAATAAACGACAGTTGAGTGACCCTGGGGTTGAGGGTGTTCTCCTTCAGCCGAGGCTCTCTCCCTAAGGTCCCTGTTCATTCCTGTCACTACTTACTTTAGACTCTGAGTATAGCAGATTCTGATCCTGCCTCTGCCACTTTTTAGCCATTAATGAATGAATTAATATTTTTCAACAGGTATTTATTGACTGCCTACTTCGAGTTAGGCACTGTGCCAGTCTTTGAGGACTCAGTAGTGAAAATAGGCATGGGTTGGTCCTGCTATGGAATTTAAAGTCTAGGGAAAAATGTAAATAGCCCAGTGTTCGCTTGAATAACGATTTAGTTACAACTATGAACCTGATTAATAGTAAATTTTAACCTTTCTGAACTTCAGTTTTCTCATCTATGAAGGAACCACTTATCTGTCTTATATTGGTGAAGGGGTCAAATGCCCACTGCTAAAGCAGTGTGGCAGATAACTTGGAAACACTCCTGTTACAAACCATCTGAAAACGCTAGTTAAAATATTATAAAATTATTTTATTTTTTAAAATGCCTTGTTGAGTTCCCTAGAGAAGTCCCAGGAGCTAGAAATGAATAGGGGCCTAAACACCAGAGGAATATACAAAAATGACGTGATGCTGAGGATTCTCCAGGTGGTGGCGATCAGGGGGAGGGAGTGGGGCGGGGGGCGTGTGGCGCTTTGGTCAGTCTTCGAGACCAGAGATTTTAATAGCCAGGAGAGGACATGACAGTAGACCTAGGCGTGATGAATTAGAATTGAGATACTTCCTGAAATACACACACACACAAAACATCATGCAGCTATAGTCTTTTCAATGCATTTCAGTGTATTCTTGACTACTTGTTATAGTTGTTTCATATAAATATATATTACTTAAAAGATTTATGTAGTAATTGAATGTAGCTTTATCAAGCAGAAATAGAATTCAGTTACCTTCCATTTCCTTTTGGGGGTGTCCAACCTGCAGTCCACGGGCCTCATGCAGCACAGAATGGCTGCATTCACAGCTCAACACAGAACCATAAATTTAGTTAAAACATTATGAGATTTTTTTGTATGTGATTGATTATATGTTGCAGCATATTAAATGTGTAGCCCAAGACAACTCTTCTTCTTTTAGTGTGGCCCAGAGACGCCAAAAGGTTGGGCACCCCTGCTGTGGTATGAAGGGTTTTAAAATAGAGTCCTTACCTTTTTACTTGCTCTTTGTTTGTCTCTGTGAATATGAGGCAAAGAATGCTAACAGTGATCTCTTTAGCATAACAATTTTACTCCTGCAGCTTCATAGTAATTTTCTTCATTCAACAATTAAAAATTTGGAACATGAAGGTATTTTGATACTGTAACATGCTATTTCACAATGTCTTCTCAAATTCTTTCCTCAGCACTTTGGAAATAGTTTCTGGGAAGGAGAAGAAATATTCTCTATATATATCAACAAAAATTAGTAGAGAGAATTGATGAAGGCCATTAGGAATATCCAGTATCAGGCCTGTAATTTGAACTTGAAAGCTCTGCCTCAATTTAAGGTGTGGAGGGAGGAGGACAGAATATCAGAATAACAAGAGACATTTGGACATGAGAGTCATTTTTCTTAATAATGTAACAGTAACATATCAGTGGCACAAAATCCTTTTTGATTGCTCTTATATTTCTCTGTGTAATGAATAGATCATATCAAGTAATGATGGACTAGAACAATGCAATGTCTAAGCAGAAAGAACGTTAGGTAATATAATCCAACCTCCTTTTTTACAAGTGACAATACTTAATTTTTTAATGTGTTATAGCAATTACAAAAAGTTTATATAATGCTTCCATTAAAGTGAAGTGATTTACATAGCTAGTAAGTAGTGGTAGAGTGAGAGGGAAAATCCAAATCTTTCGTTTTCATTGAACAGATGAAACTCCAAGTGGTTGAGGCATTATCTCCGTTGAAAGCTTAGGCTCTGGAGTCAGCACATCTGGGTTTACTACTTACTTAGACGAGCCATTTTTGGCAAGTTACTGACCTCTCTGAGCTTCAGCTTCCCTTCTGTAAAATGCTGGTTTAAAAATTATTACTACTGCCAACACCAGCACCATTCTTACCTTAGAAATTACCTGTTATTCAATATTAGATTTTTAATTTGAGTAGAAATTTCATGTTAGAAAAAACGTACCACTCAAAACATAGCTTTGGGGGCTTTATTTGTGCTATGATACAGCTTTTCCCAGTTAGTTATTATAGCATGAACTTCATTTTTTTTTTTTCCAGAGAATAAGTTTGTGTTGGGTAAGTTATAGTTTAAGCTCAAAGTTCTTTAGGAACTTTGTGGGTTTTTGTTTTTAATCACCCAAAGCGCAGTTGCAGAAGATTTGGGGAAACTGGCATTATCATGATCATGGCTGGACACAAACGGGTGTAGCCCTGTGAAAGCCTATTTGCATTTGCAGTTTTATATGTTTTAAAAGATACTGCCGAAGAGCCAACAATTTCATTTTTTACTTGCAAAACTAGTATATAAGAATCATTTGTAAGAGTATAGAGTAAGTATATGTAGTAATGGTTTATAATTGCAAAAGATTGGAAATGGCTGAAGTACCCATCAGTAGATGACTGGTTAAAACTAATTAGGATACATGTAATAGTTCAAAAAATGAAGCATTTCATACACTGATGTGGAAAGATCTGCAAGTTATATTACTGAATAAATAAAGATTTAAAAAATGTATGGTATACTCTATGGCTACCATCTGTTTCAAGAAAGGGAGATTGTATATTAATATTTGCTTATAGACGTATCTGGAAGGGTACCCAAAACACCACTGACAGCGAATGTATAAGGAGAGGGACTAAGTAGGTAGCTATTGTAGCAATTTTCAAACCTCGCTCAAACACCCGGCTGTCTGACTGAAGCGTGCAGAACCCAGCCCCCTTGGCCAGCCATGGACACCCATAACACACTGCGAATGGCTTGTTTAATCACGAGAAATAATCATGCACAAAAACAATTTTCTGCAGGGAAGTAAAGGATGGAGTCACCACTCCCCAAGTGGGTGAGCCGCTCCAGGCTAACCCCCCTAGGGGGGAGAGCCCCTTCCTTTGTCCCAGTGGGTTTTTATTGAGAAAGTAGACACAGTTTGTGGATTTACAGCCTCGCAGAAGGGATCAAAGGGAACACGTATCTTATAAGGATGCTAACAGAGTTTCTGTTGTGATTCCGGGCAGAGATTGGAGTTTAATCATATGAAAAGACTACAGGTTTCAAAGGTTTCCTGACTGTGCCTTCAAATTCCAAGTTAATAACATCCTCCAGCAAACAGATCTCACAGGATCTTGCATATTCTTTGTCCCAGGCCTGATTACCCCGGGGGTCCGCCGTCTCCGGTCTGAGCTTCCCCTTAGGCTGTTTGCTAAGCCCTGAGAAGGGCTGGAGACAGAGGCAGCAAGGAGACTTAGATTTCTCACATCTGAGTACAAAGACTCAGGCTAAGAGGGGGCAGGGGTAGATGCTGATCACCCCTTCCTTTCCACAGCCCCTTCATTTATTTCCACAGTCTCGTGAGTCTTATTCCACAGGCCTTTATGAGATTAGCCCCTGTCTTAGGTCCATTCTCTATCCTAGAGAATTGTTACCCGTCATTGGTAACTGATCTAGCATTTAAGGGCCAGGCACAGAACAGGTAGCGTTCATGCCAGGGGAATAAGTTTTGTCTCCTTAGTGGCTCCTGATCCAGAGGTCTCTCACTCAGCCTAAGTCACAGGGGGTCACAGCTTCCTGAGACCAGGCAGGGCAGTCCCCAACAAGCTATGGGACAGAATGGAAAGAAGATAGATACTCTTTTATACATCTTGATTTTTTTAAATGATGTTCATATATTATTTATTCAAATAGTTTGTATAAATTTTTGGCTTGACATGCCTTAGGCATGAGGGTTTCTTACTGAGGTAACCAATGACAGTTTTCCCAAACTGTTCTAAATAGTGCTTAGAGTACATTAAAAAGCCCTTACATGGCCTGAAGGAGTTCATAGGATCTAACCTGTGACTACCTTTCCTATCTAATTTCCGGGCATTCTTCCCCTTGTTCAGTATACTGTGGTCACACTGACCTTTTTATTCCTTGAATGAGCAGACTCAGGTCTCCTTTCAGGCCTTTGTACCCACTGTTCCTTTTGCCTGGGATGCTTGCCCGCAGATACTTACATGGCTCATTTCCTTCATGCAGGTTACTGTTCAGACATTGCCAACTTGGCGAGGCCTTTCTTGACCATCTTTTCTGAAACAGCACCCTCAGTCATCCTCTGTTTTCTCACCTTGCTTTATTTTTCTTCATAACACCAATAGTGCCCTGGCATCATATATTACATATTTCTGTTTATTTGTTTATCTTTCTCCCCACTCTCCACCTGTACCCCGTCTCACTCACACACACACACACACACACACACACACACACACACACACACGAACATCTCCACAGGGGCAGGATCTTTGTTTTTATTTACTGTAACTTCATTGCCTAGAAAAGTGCCAAGCACATAGCCCATTGTGTTTACCTTCCTTTGCTTTTACCGTTTCTCTCCAGCATTTCTTATACTGAAGCAGTGGAGATCTTAAAGCAGGCGTCCCAGAACTTCACCTTCACCCCAGAGGTAGTGTTTTTGTGTGTTTGTGTGTAAACATGTTTTCCTCATCCTCATCATTTAAAATAATCTTATTTCTCTTATTAGCAGGATTTGCTTATCTGTACATTGGCTTTTTTCAATGTTTGTTCAACCTTGTTGAAATATTTAAAATGAAATAATAATTTTGAAGTAGAATATATCATTTGCTAGAACAGCAACTAAAGGGCTATAAAGAAGTTTCCCAAGTTTAGCAAGATGAAAATCCTTACAAAGAATGGCAGCCATAGCCTAGTCAGCTCGCTCAGTGTTTCCCAAGCATAGTCTGAGAGGGGCTGACAGGTGGCAGACCAGAGGTTATCCACTTTGGGAAAGACTGAATTATTTGGGTTTTTACTTTAAGAACTCCCTTATTTTATTGGCAAAGATATAGGTCCAGAGAGGTCATGGGATTCATCAGTGAACGTGCACATGACGTTGGAGGCAAGCCTCCTCACTCCTGCGCAGTTACTTTCTCCCTCTAATTAAGACATTGCCAGACAGGTGGGAGCAGTGCGTTAATGTTTAGAATGTAGTACCTTTGTCTTCAAACTATTTCTTACATCAGTCCCAAGCCCAATTAAGTCAGATCCTCTTATAAGTTATAACAGTGCCCTGTGCTTGTTGTATTTGTAATCAGTTAATTTCTTTGTATAATTTTGTATTTGATGTTTGTTTCATACTCTGGAAGCTTTATGAAGTCAAGGATTCTATTTTTCTTACCACTGTATCTAATACCTACCATGGTACCTAAGATTTAATTGGCACATTAGTATTTGCTGAATAAATAGATCAACAGTGTTATTAAATATTCATCAAAGAGCATCTGATATATCAGCTGACTCTTATTTTTAAAAAATTCACTGAGAGAAGCCATCTAACCGAAGATGGACTCAATATTAGAAATATTATCTTTCATCATTTAATTTCCTGAGACTTATAAACAGAAACTGTAGAAGAAGCTCCAGGCAATATTAATAAAAACTGTGAGTCTGAGGTCAGTTTTTATACACTGGGGAAGGTGCACTTTGTTTTCCTGAAGATGCTGTTCATCTGCTCAACGCTGCTCTCTGAGATGGGCGGCCGAGAACACAGTGTTTATCTACTAGTTTTAGCTTTCATCTTTCCAGGCCTTTGGATGTTCTTGCTAGCACATACCTCGGTCTAGTTTAGCTATCTGTGTAACCTCAGCAGGTAGCTCCACACATTGCCGATCCTCAGGGAGAGAACTGATACAGGGTATTTTCAGGTCCGGCATTGTATATTTCAGCTCTGTCTTCTCCTCTGGTAATCTCTTTTTTCCCCTCTCCTTGCAGTGGGGTGTCGATCTACATACTGAACATGAAAAGTACCTGGTGAAACACTGTGGCAACATACCAGTCTTTGTCATTAATTATCCGTTAGCACTCAAGCCTTTCTACATGAGGGTTAATGAAGATGGGCCTCAGCACACGGTAAGGAAAGACACTAAATAAATCAGGGTTAGTCATCTCAGGGTCTGGGTTTTTCCCTTAACTTAATCTTATCCTTTAGCATACTTTCTTAAATTAAATTCATCACTTTACATCTATTAAAATGACAGATCTTCTCAAAGGCATCTCTAGATTTTCCTCATTTCTAAGACAGAGATGTCCTTAGTTTAGCAGATGCAGATGTAAGGTATGTTATGTTTTGTTTTGCTTTGCTCCTTACAACTGAGAAGCAGCAGCCTAGGGCACTGTGTAGCAAAACCAGGTGTGCTGTCCGGTAAGTACTGGATGGGAGACTGCAGAGGGACAGTGTGCCGGGCAGGGGAAAGGAAGAGCTGGCCCAGCAGAGCCAGAGGCTGTCAAATAGAAACAGTGAGGGGAGCGCACCCCAGGGGATAGAAGCAGTCTGGGCAGATTCTCCTGCCGGGTCTCTTCTGTCCCTTCTTTCTCTCCCCGCTCTCTCTCACTCTCTTCTCTGTCTCTCTCTCTCTCCCTGCTCTCTTTAGCCTTTTTTACCCTCTGTTCTTTTTTTCTCCCCTAACTTTAGTTACTTTTTTTATTCTTCTGGTTTACTCTTTGTCTCTTCTTTACTACTTTACAAAATTATCAGTGTATGAAATAAGAATATATCTGACTCTTTAAATATGTACTGAATAGTTATATACTTAATATCACTCATTATAAAAGCCTATGATACAAATATGTTTAGCTCAGAAACGGTTCCAAAACTAAACTTTGCTATTTGGTACTTTTCACTTGTCTTTATATAAACACCAGCAGAAAAATGTAGATCAGGACCTGCTAGTAAATAAAACATCCCATCCTAGGGCATACAAGGTTATCTCTTTGCATGTATTTCCTGTTTTCTCTTACAGTATTACTAAGACAGTAATAGCCAACAATTAGGAGATTCCTGTGAGGCAGACTTACCATCTCATCTCTAAGTCCTGAAACACCGTGCCAAGAAACATAATCTTCCTCCTGTGTTAGAGATGCAAAGACATCAGTTGCATTTCCCAAGGCTATAAATGTAGGGAGGAGTTAGTATTCAAACCTGACTGCCTCTGGCTCTGAAGTCCATGGTTTGTTTGTTTGTTTTTTATTTGTTTGAGAGGGAAGGGAGGGAGAAAGAGAAGGGAAGAAACATCAGTGTGCGAGAGATAACATTGATCGGTTGCCTCCCACACACACCCCTACTGGGACTGGGCCCGAAACCCAGGCGTGTGCCCTGACCAGGAATCAAACTGGCAGTCTTTCACTTTGCAGGGTGACGCCCAACCAACTGAGCCACATCGGTCAGGGCTGAAGCCCCTATTCTTTTCTACTCTCTCATTGCCTCAAAATCACAAATACCAAGTTACATTTTAGCCATTGATTTTACTTATTCCCACCTTTCATGCAGCATTCTCCAAATCAAATGAGCAACACAATTGATTTATGATTTCCTATTTTTTTCTTTCCCTAATGAGCCTCTGGTATAATTGATTCTGACAAATGAATTGGCCAACAGGTTGACAGCAAAAAGTAAGAGAGACTAGGCCATAGGTTATACAATCCTAAACAATTCACTATTAAGCTGACATCACAAAACAGAGGGCCATGTATGTCTTGGCTTTTTTATCACTCCACCACGTCAACTCCCACCTGCTCCCATCTCCCCGCCACCCTCCCACACACACCATGTCATCTTCTAGATTTCTATAGCATTTAAAGAGTTAGTAAAACTGGTAGATTTATGTCTATTTTTTGTAGCTTCTGTGTGAATTTTGCTTTCTCAAATGAAATTCTTACCTTTTTCAGTTTGGCAAATGAGTTTTTAATAACCACTGTGGAGGATACCAGGCCAGCGGTATCTGTCGTGGCTGTGGATGCTCATTGAAACACGAGAAAAACACACACACGGACAACCAAGTCCTGTGGGGAAATAGGTACAAAACGGCCACTCTCTCTAGTGGAGAGCGCCTCGGCCACCCTCCCTAGGGGAGAGAAGCCTGGCCAGATGAGGGGGTCTCCGCCCACAGGGGCCCCCCTGCCAACTCCCACAGATGAGAATAAGTCTACCAAGACACGATGTGCTTGGGGAGGAAGGGCCAAGAGCCTGTTCCTCAATGGGCTTTTATTGGGTTCGTTTACACAGGAATTCAGGTAAAGCTCATTACTCATTGCCAGGAAGTAAGGATCAAACAATAGATAACAAAGAACTCTGAGGGCTTATTTTGAGTCAGTGTCAGATAGGGAAAGAGCCGTAAAACTTTGAGGAACAAGCTTACTTCCTCCTTGGACCCTTATCATTTCATTGAGAGCATTCTAAACAAAGCAGGTTTCACAGTATTTTACATATTCTTTCTCAGGCCTGATTACCCAGGGAACCCGCCCTTTCCAGCACAGGGCTGCACCACCCTCTGTCATTGTTTCAGGCTTAGGTGGAGCAAGGGAAGTAAGGCAGCCAATAGATTAGGAGATTTTCTAGCAGACAATGAAGACTCAGGCTATGTCAAAGCCGAGGGGCAAGGGTCCATCACCCCTTTTGCTGTAGCCCCCAAAGTCCTTCCTTGGGGGCCTCCCACATGATCGTGCCTGTCTTAGGTCAATCCCCCCTTGGGGAATCTTACCTGTCATTGGCTAACTGACCAAGCATTGGGGTCTGGGCAGGGTGAAGTAAAAGGAGCAGAAGCGGTGCTCCTGCCAGGGAGATAAGCTTTTGTCTCCTTGCTGGCTTATGGTCCAAGGTTGCTCCCTCAGCCTTAGCCTTGGCGGGGGTTACAGCTTCTGGTACCAGGCAGGGCGGTTCCCAACAAACCACCATGGCATCTACAGCTCATTGCCCCATCTCTCGAACGTGACTTCCCCCCATCACACTACTTTCTAGCAGTGCTTTCTGGAGTCTAATAATTGTCATGTCATTGAATCCAACAGGCTTATTTCACCTCTCAGCATTCAGCACTATTCTTGACTTCTTATTTTTAAAACTTTCTTCTACCTTGGCTTCCGTGACATTACATACTCCCAGTTTTCCTCGTTTCTCAGTGGGTTATTCTTTCTTAGTCTCCTCTGCAGGTTAATCCTCTTCCACTAATCATTAGACATTGAAATTCCTCAAGACTCCATCCGAGTTCTTTTCTCTCCATGGGTGATTTCATCTCTATCCATGGTGTACTGTTTCTTTTCAGATAACTCAGAAATTTACATTTCTAATCCAGACTTCTCCCCTGAAGTCTGGACTCATGTTGCCGTTTACATGTCTCAGAAGCATTCCAAACTTAACCCCAAAACTGATCCTAGGATTGCCCCTCTTCTCCCGTCCTCCCACCAAGTTTGATCTTTCAGTATTCTCTGTCCATTGACAGTAACAAATGAGCCAGTAACAAATTTTTGAAACATTCATCTCTCTCACTTTCCCTATTCAAGTTACTTTAAGTTCTGTCATTTTTATACTTCTAAATGTATCTCAAATCTATCCACTTCTCTTCATTTCCGCTCTTACCTTTTTAGACTAAGGCAGCATCATCTCTTGCCTGAACTACTTCAGTAGCCTCCTGACTGATCTTTCTTTTTTTTTTAATATTTTATTTATTTAGTTTTTTAGAAAGAGGGGAAGGAAAGGAGAATGAGGGAGAGAAACAATGTGTGGTTGCCTCTCGAGCTCCCCTTACTGGGGATCTGTCCTGCAACCCAGGCATGTGCCCTCACTGGGAATCGAACTGGCAACCCTTTGGTTTGCAGCCCATGCTCAATCCATTGAGCTACACCAGTGAGGAAATCGGACTGATCTTTTTGTACTGTTTTTTTCCTCCTCTGGGTTAGCTCCTCCCATTTCAGCATGAGCTTTTAGAAAATGTAAATCTGATCATGTTACCGCCCTTCTTAAAACCATTCAGTGGCCTCCCTCTGCTCTTAGGACAAAAGTCAAACTCCTTTACATGGCCTGCAAGCCCAGTGCAGCCTGGCTGTTCCTGTCTTTCTCCCCCGAGCACTGTGGTGCTTCCCTTTGCTCTCGTGCTACACGCGCACAGCTCTTCTTCCATGCCTTCAGACAGGCAGTGCGTTCTCTCACCGCAGCGTCTCTGTATATAGTGTCCCTTCAATCTACAGAAATCTTCTGCACCAGAGTAATTTCACTTACTCTCCAGATCTCTACGCAGTCGTCATTTCCCCAGAGACACCTTCCTCTACCTTCCAGACTGAGCCCGACACCCCTGTTAGACACCACAGTGGTACCACGCACAGACTTAATTTTATGTTTATTTGTATGACAATCATTGCTGACTCTTTCCTCTATGCCAAACGACTTGAGAACATCTTTTTCACTCATCAGTGTGTTTCTGGTGCCTAGCATAATGCTTGGTGCATAGCGGGCACCTCATATCTATTTTGTGATGGCTAGGTGGTGATCGGATGGATGGGTGAATAGAGCCCAGCAGTTTCAGACACAGAGTGGACAGTTAGTGAGCGAGTGACTTGGTTTTCTAAGGAAATTTCTGGGAAGCTAAAGAGCGCTTTTACTGTAAATGTTTTGAGTGATAGCAGCATGGCATAAAGGAGAGTCCAGTGGTTTTAAATTAGACACTCTTAGGTTCAAGTCCCAGATTTGTGTGTTATAAACTGTGTGACCTTAAATAAATCATCTAATTCATTTGAGACCTAGTTTCCCAATCTGTAGAAATAAGATGATAATACTTTCTGGAGTTGTGAGGGTTAAATTAGGCAATATATGAAAAATACAAAGCAGTGTTTGGGTGTGTAGATAGCACAGTAAATAAATATATGAAGCCCTCTCTCCTTTCATCCTAGATTTTGATAAAGTCTTTACTGTGACAAAGCACAAGAATGTTAAAATATTTGTGTGTGTGTTGCCACATCCTAACATGATCTTGCATAAGATTCCTTAAAGGCATTTCTCTCATAGACTATAGTCACGAACATTTCTTAACTTAGAAGGACCTTAGAAGGGTAACTTATTATGCCAAGTCTCTCTGGTGATGTCTCACAGCTTGAAACCTGAAGAGATTATAATGGGACTGTAGTATACTTTATAATTTAGTACTCAGAACTTAATTATTGAAATATAATTTATTTAAACTATACACATTAAACATAGATTATAACATTGATTCATTAGCTACCTAAATTTCTTTTACTTTAATTATTTTTATTGATTATGCTATTACAGTTGTCCCAGTTTTTACCCCTTTATCCCCCACCACCCAGCACTCCCCACTCCCTCAGGCCATCCCCACACCATTGTTCATGTCCATGGGTCATGTATACAAGTTCCTTGGCTACTCCATTTCCTATACTGTACTTTATATCCCCATGGCTATTCTGTAACTACCTACTTGTACTTCTTACTCCCCTCACCCATTCCCCAGCATCCCTCTCCCATCTGGCAATCATCAAAACACTCTCTGTATCCATGATTCTGTCTCTGTTATTCTGTTTGCTTAGTTTGTTTTTAGATTCAGTCATTGATAGATACGTATTTATTGCCATTTTATTGTTCATAGTTTTTATCTTCTTCTTAAATAAGTCTCTCTAACATTTCACAAAATAATGGTTTGGAGATAATGAGAACCATCATCACCAGTTTGTTCTTGTCAGGAAAGCACTTTATTTGCCCTTTAATTCTAAGTGATAGCTTTATCGGGTAGAGCAATCTTGGCCGTAGGTCCCCACTTTTCATGACTTTGAATATTTCTTGTCAGTCCCTTCTAGCATGCAAAGTTTCTTTTAGAAATCAGCTAACAGTCTTATGGGAACACCCCTGTAGGTAACTAACTGTATTTCTCTTGCCTCATATAAGATTCTTTCTGTATCTTCAACTTTTGTCATTTTCATTATGATGTGTTCGCATCCATCTCATTTGGGACTCTCTGTGTTCCTTGGACTTGCATGTCTATTTCCTTCACCAAATTAGGGACATTTTCTTTCATTATTTTTTCAAATAGATTGCAAATTTCTTGCTTGCTCTCTTCTTCTGGCAACCCTGTGATACAAATGTTGGATCACTTGAAGTTGTCCTACAGGCTGCTTACACTGTCCTTGTTTTTTTTTTTTTTTCATTCTTTTTTCTTTTTGCTGTTCTGATTGGTTGTTTTGTGCTTCCTTATGTTTCAAATCATTGATTTGATTCTCAGTTTCATCCATTCTACTGTTGTTTCCCTGTAAATTGCTATTTATTTCAATTAGTGTATCCCTTCTTTCTGACTGGATCTTTTTTATGCAGTTGAAGTCCTAAGTTCTTTGAGCATTCGTATAACCAATGTTTTAAATTCTGCTTCTGACAGATTGCTTGTCTCCATTTTGTTTAGTTTTTTTTTTCTGGAGTTTTGATCTCTTCTTTCATTTGGGCTATCTTTCTTTGTCTCCCAATTTGGCAGCCTCCCTGTATTTGTTTCTGTGTAGTAAATAGAGCTGCTATGACTCCATGTCTTGGTAGTGTGGCCTAATGTAGTAGGTGTCCTATGGGTACCAGTGGAACAGCCTCCCCTATCTGGGTACTCAAGGTTTGCCCTCATGTGGGCTGAGTACACCCTCTTGTAGTTGAGCCTTATTTACTGTTGGCAGCTCAGTGGGAGGGATTTACCCAAGCTGGTCAGCTGCAAGGATTGGCTGTGACCAGTGACCATCAACCTACACCCTCTGGAGGATCAGCTATGCAGGGGCAGGGTGGTGGTGCTCTGATGTGGTTTGTACTTGTCCACTGAGTGTGCAGGCTATGGGATTTCCCTGGTGGCACAGGCCAATGTCAACCCCAACCTGTATTCTCCCCGGGACCACGCTGCATGAGCTATAAAGCAGTCTGAGATGGCTGTTACTTGTGTGGGATTTGGAGATTCCCAGGAAAAGCCAATCTGTGAATCTAGGCTGCCTGCTGCTAGTGCCAGGGCCTGAGGCTACTTAGCAAGAGGAGCTAGGGGCTCACTGAGGTCAGCTGTTGCTTGCTTGAGAGAATTTAGGAAGTTGTGAAGCAGGAGCCAAGACCAGCCTTTCGTATGCAAAAGTCTCTGTTAACAGCTTGGGTGGGCCCTAAAGTTGGGTGAGACAGAGTCTCAGGGGATCTCCAAGGCAGGGCGGACAGTGTCAGCCAGGTTGATGAATTCCCAGATGTGGCACTGGCCTGCCAGCTCTTTAGCTCTGTGGGGGAGGGCTCAGAGAGGGACAGTGGCCTCTGCCTGCCTTTCTGTGTGAAAGAACTGTCACCCAATTCTTGCCTTGACCCCAGACACTTCATTTCCTCCCCGTCTGTCACTGGTGCCTTTCAAGCTGCTACCCGTGTGCTAGAGCTCAGAGGGAGTGAATATGAGTAAGTCCGTTTGTGGGCTCGTTAAGGGGAACTGCTTGGAACTTGAGCAGTTTCTTCTGCTGACTCAGTTCCCGCTGGTTTTTGCAGTCAGAAGTTATAGGGACTTAACTTCCTGGCATTGGAACCCTGGGCTGGGTGTCCTAGTATGGGGCAGGAACTACTTGCTCCCAAAATGTCTCTCACAAATTTGTATCCACCACACATAGATATGGTACCAGCCCGTTCTGCTTCTCCATCCCTCCTACCTGTCCGGATGGATGTGGCTTCTTACCATAGTTGTCAGACTTCCATTCGGCTTGATTTCTGACAGTTCTGAGTGATGGTTGTTCTATATTTTAGTTGTTGTTTTGATGTGGTTGTGCTGTCAACTTCCAAGCCTGCCTTCAGAGATCTAGATTTCTTTTCAACCCACTTGTATAAAGTGCCTGCTTTCACCCTTCAGTGGTGAATGAACAGGCTTTGGGCCAGATAACTAAATTCTGTGCTTCTTTTGCAGGGCTATAATAACAGGTTGTGGGTAGGGTTGGAAAAGTTTCTGTAGTGGGTATGATGCAATCTAAAAAATTACAACAGGTGTGTTTCACAGGTTCCCTGTCTAGGGAATCACAGTAAAAGGGTGGGGAAATGTTTAACTGACACTTGCAAGTTTGGCCACAGGTAATAAACAGTAAAATGGCATCTTTTTATAGTTACCATTTCTTTTTCTTTCTTCCCTCACCCTCTTGAAAACATACACACTCACAGAGAGAAGGTATGCACTATGTTATAATGAAAAGCGCACTGGACTAAAAAGTTAGTAGTGCTGAGTTTGAAATTCTCCTCTCTTACTACTTAGCTGTATGACCTTAGGCAAGTCTGTCCAATCTGATTCCCAAAATTTATCCCTCCATGAAACCAGGGAATTTGATTAGGTGACCTCCAAGGTACTAATCAGCTCTAAGATTCTCTCATTTCAGGTAGCCTAAGTTTTTCCTCAATTGGATATATAAAAATAACTTGTAAATTATCAAACATATTTGATAATTTGAAGGGAAGAAATCTTGGGCCTAAAAGAAATGAATCCAAGCAAGTGTGGAATGCCACATGCCCCCGAGTCTGGGTCTCTGAGTAAGTCTCCCCGGAGCAGGTCGCAAATATTTAGCTAGGGAATGGCTTCTCAGAAAAGAATATCCATTCATTCCAACTGTGTGTGATTAGGAAGAAGTGACTGTCCAACAGTTCTGATGAGATGCCAAGAATACCAGATGATGTTCTTACTTTTTATTTTTTCTTTTTTATTATCGTTTTTATTGTATTTTCCATTACCATTTATTCATCTTATACCCTCTTTCACCCACGCCCACTCCCCTCCCCCTTGCAATCACTGGCTGTTTGTTGTTGGTGTCCATGAATTCTTTCTCATTTATTCTTTTTTGCTCAGTCACTTCATCCCCCAAATTCTACCCCCCGCCCCAAGCTGTCATCCTGCTCTCTATCTGGGAGTCTGCCTTTATTTTGCTTATTAGTTCAGTTTGTTCATTAGGTTGCACATGTGAGTGAAATCATATAGTAATTTTTTTTTATCCTAACCCTAGGACATTTGTTCATTGCTTTTAGAGAGAGAGGGAGAGAGAAAGGAAAGAGATGGAGAAACACCAGTATGAGAGAGAAACAACCAATCTATTGCCTCCTAAACACACCCAGACCATGGATGGTATGCACCTGAACTGGGGATTGAACCTGCAACCCAGGCATGCATGCAGCCAAGAATCAAACCCACGACCTTTTGCTTATGGAATAACACTCCAGCCAACTGAGCCACACCAGCCACAGCTGTTCTCTTTTTTCAAATCATTTCAATATTACTTAACAAATTATGAAAATTTAAGCTTTAGTGGGTATTCAGTAAAGTACCTATTGTAAAGTCAACCTGGAAGGAATAATACTCAGTCGGGGGGTATCTAATGAATTTCTCTGGGATGGAGCTATTTAATCGACCTGCATCAAAATAGCATGAACCTCAAATCAGCAGAAACCACACCTAGGACTAATGGCTGTTCTGGGATACCATGTCAAAGTTGAAAGTGTACATTTCAGTCCATCCAAAGTGCTCTCAGACCAGCCACTGTACTAGCCAGATTCCACTTTCAGTCACTGCTACATGCAGCGCATCTGCGTCTTTACACAGTCACATGGAAGGTTCTCTTTTTTAGCTGTGTGCCTCCTTGTTTTTAGGGGCAAAATACAGTCTGTGTCAGCAGGTAGAGAAAAAGCTCATAGAGGCTAAAACCACAAACATGTTTCCTTTGGTTTGTGGAACATTCGCCTTTTGATGATAGTATGTAATATTGCTCCGTTGTTGGCAGCAGTCTATGAGATGTCTGTGAGAATAAGGAGGTGTTCAATTTGTGTTTTTCATCAGTATTTAAAAATACTAAGATAGGTAGGAAGAGAGGTATCAGAGGAAGGAACATTAAACTTTTTTTCCCCTGTCTTTGAACTTAGCATGGAAAAAAGGTAATGTATTAAAAGCCTTGTTCCTATCTAGTCTGCTTGTTTTTTAATTTGAAGCATTTTTTTTTTAATTTCAAGGTCTGAATTTTATTTTCAGTACATTGATTGGAATCAAAGAGTAGGAGTCAAAAGGGAGTGTCATAAATAGAGACCAGGGCTTGTTCAGCTTGAATACCAACACAGACTATTTCTAGACAGCTTGCTGCTGCAGCTGCGTGACTAAGGCAAGATCGAAGCTCACACACGGTGGAGGAAGATGTGCCAGGTGCATTCTGGCCTAGAAGATGGAACCAGAGAGGAATGAGTTTTGTTTAAGACTAGGGAAATGAGCAGAGTGTAGTAAAATTATTTTTAGCCTCATCGTTATCTGTGTAGGAGAGTGAACAGACAGCAGAACTAAAGTTCTGTTACAGAACAGAAAGAGTTTGTTTAACCCGCAACTAGCAGAGCCTAACACTAGAGAATTGCAGTGGAGAAATGATCAGTATCTTATTATGAGTGGTGCCATCCCGAAGAATGAGAAGCTAATGTTCAAAAGTCTGAACTTCATGGTGGCATGTAGGGTTACAGATTATATAGGACAAAATCACAAGACAGTAGGTTAGGAATTTGAGGTTGTGCTAGGAGCTAATTGATCAGAGGTGAGGTAAGAGTAATGGATCATTTCTTCAGCCTTGAGGACAGCTTTGAGGTCTTTCCTAGCATCCCTCTGTCCTGTCTTAAGGGAAAGTAACCAGGGGATCATCCCACCTTAGGGCTCAGGAACTGAACCATAACTTAGGTCAAGATAATAGCTTTGGCCTTGCCAGGTAACTAGTTGGTTAGATGATTGTCCCATTACACCAGGGTTGCAGGTTTGATCCTGCAGGTTGCAGGTCAAAGCACATACAGGAATAACCAATGAATGCATAAATCAGTGGAACAACAAATCAATGTTTCTCTCTCTCAAAATCAATTAAAAAAAAAAGATGTTCTCTTTAGCCTGCCAGAGGTCCAGACCATTTATTTTATCATTAGTCAGGTCCAGGCTACTGGGGGTGGAGGGCAAGAGAGGAGGCTGGGTCTCTGAGGGTGGGAGAGATGATTTCTAGAGCCAGGATTCAAAGCTTTATTTCATCTAAGTTCTAGGAACCCTCAATTTCACTTCCACTTAACTTCAAGTCTCCCAAAGCTGCACACGAACAATAGGGATTTTAGTTACAGAAGTGATCAAATGTGGTCAACTTTGAAAGGACATTTTGCTATGCAGCCAGTGAATTCTCACCTTCCCGAATACAGGGTAGGATTGCTCCATCCTGTCTCTTTAAGCAGCCTTAGACTCTGGGACCCACACTCCTGCCAGCACATGAAGGCACATTGTAATCCCCTGCCAGTGTTCCAGACAGCTCACCCATTCCCAGCCTGTCTGCACTCCAACTGCTCACCGCCTGTCACCTGGCCAACACGCAACCAAGTTATTCTCATTCTTCTCAAGAAAGTTGCATGACTCCCTCTAAATTTTACATTTTTGTGTACCCTTACATCATAGTTTATATTCTATCTGGATGTCCCTTTTACCTTCACTAGAACTCTAGAGAAACAGGTAGTTTCTGTAGAAGTTAACCCAGTGCTTACCGGGGGGAGACACAGATAGGATAGTCTTACCTGGAATGGAAATTGAGGAGATTGTTCTACTGATCGTTAGGGAATGCAGTAGTTTTTATATCAGAAGAAACTGCAGGTCTGAGTATACACAATGTGGATGTCTTTATTTGCAGTTAAAAATACTTGACTACATTCTAGTTTTTCAGAAAGTGTGCAGAATCTCTAGATGGATTGGAGGGCATCATTATTAAAAAAGGAAAAGCAGGAACTATAAGAACCTGCCATTGTTGAAGGGAAACTAACCCTAAAGTAAAAGAGAAGATTATGTGGGGGAAGAGAAGAGAATGAAGCCTTGTGGGCCTTGCTTCAGAAAGAGATAAATTTGTCCTTTACAGAAAAGAAGTAGCACCATTTGGTCATGGAATATTTATGAGGCATTGTAAAGGAATGTCTTCCTCAAAAGAAACAGATCTCTTAAGAAGAGAGGCAATTTTATTTGCTCTCTAAGTCAAGAAAACATACAGACATCAGCCACCTGAGAATTTTCAAACCATTCAGACAAAGAAAGGACATAGATAACATGTGTATTTCTTTCTTCTTATTACATAATTAATAGTGATGCAGGACTTTATCTAGATGTCTTCTAAAATTTTTATTCAGATGGTAAGAAGTTCTCTTCTACTGATAAGCACCTCTCCCAGAGTACAGAGGAAGAAAATAGGGGGATTACTCGTCCGACCCTAATTCTAATTAACAATGAGGAACTGGTGGAGTGGAAATGGAAAAGTCAAGATAGGTGAGGGGGAAGCAACATGGTGAATTGCTTTATGATACATCAGGAATTTTCAACCTTTCTCATCCCATGGCATGCATAAACTAATTACTGAAATTTTATAGCACACCAAAAAATACATATTTTGCTAATATGACCAAAAAATAGGTATAGTGTTGATTCACTCACACTGGATGGCCATTGTTGTGTTGGCCATTGTCAGTTTTTTTAATTTGGCCGTTGTCAATTTTATAAGGGAAAAGAGGCCAGTGCCCCTGACTAAATAGTCAGGTATTGCATGTTTTAACAATTCTTGCAGCACACTGGTTGAAAATTGCTGTGATACATAAATAGTTGCCACTCACTACTCCCTTGGGGAACTGCCTGCTCCGTTGACATGAGCTTAGCAACTTGCATGTGACTTGCTTTGGCCAAAGACTTTTAAGAAAACATGACCCACATACCTTACTTCTGGACAAATGCTCTTTTTTTCCACCTGACACAAGATCGACAATACCTCAGAAAGCAGCTTTTTAATTAGCTTCAAGCCAGGACATGTAGCACAAGTTTTTAAAAACCAATTCATTGTTGTAAAGCAGTGGTATTCAATTAAGGGTTATACCGTTCCCCACTCAGACCTTCCCAGAAGATAGTTCTGGTTGTCACAGCTAGGAGTGTGTAGCTGACATCTGCGGGTAGAGGCCATGTATGCCGCTAAATAGCTCACAAGGCACAGGACAGGCCCTCAAAACAAAGAATTACCTGACTAAAAATGTCACTAAATGCTAAGATTAAGAAAGCCCTGTTGTAAGCTTTTGGGTTTATTTATTAATACAACATAACTTAACCTATCCTGACTAATAATAGCAACTACCTCACTAATTTCATAATAGCCAATGTGGAAATAGTTGGGTTTAACTGGTGAGGTACCTTGGTTATTAGGAAGACAGATTTGAAAGAAATCCAGGGAAAAACGTAGATATCATACTATGGCATATGATTTTGAAGGTGACTCAAAAGGTTCAGAAGCTTCCAGTTCCACAGCTATTACTATGCAGTTGCAAATATTCCAGATTAAAAAAAAAAACAAAAACAGACAGAAAGGCCAAAACCAATGTGGTTGCTTGTTGAATTTTCCAGTGAACTCAAATATTAAAATAAAGGAGTTTTGTAATCAAAGATAAATATGTCTTTTGCACTCCTCTAAAAATAGCATTAAAAAAGTTAAGTTCCAAAATTGACATAACTTGGACCTGCAAAAACTGCTAACATCCCAAGAGGTTTTTGCTTTTAGTTGTATTAGAAGCAAGACCAAGCAAGAAATGGATGTCTTGTTTGACACTTATGAACTAATAGAGAAAGCAGAACAGCTCATCAAGGGTAGCCTTAGTCCCTCGCCACCAGCCACCAGCCTCAGCTGGACTACCTGCCTCCTGTTCTTCCATGATAGCTAACTCTGCAGCACCCTTGTTTGAAGCAGTGGGCCTTTCTAGCTCTGCCTCTGAAAGCTTCACATGTACTTGCAGCATCAGAAGCAGTTACTGCCCTCCTTAGTGTCTAGAAATCGCCCCCCGCCCCTTTGAAACCTTGGAAATAAGTGACAGATTTTAGATATACCTATCTTTTCTTAGCATTCTGAGCTACACAAGGATGGAATGCTATGTTTCAGAGGCAGTGATTCCCAGGCTTTAAATATTTTCAAGCAAAAGCCAGTGAGCCACTGGGTTGTCAATTCTTTTCTAACCCTGATTCCCTATCATTCTAAGTTTAAAAGTCTGAATTGAAGTTAAGAATAAATATTTGTCCAAAGCATCGCAGGTTCGATTCCCAGTCAGGGCACATGCCTGGGTTGCAGGCCACGGCCCCCAGCAACCGCACATTGATGTTTCTCTCTCTCTCTCTCTCTCTCTCTCTTTCTTCCTCCCTTCCCTCTCTAAAGATAAATAAATAAAATCTTTAAAAAAAATAAATAAATATTTGTCTATGACCAGTGTGGCTCAGTTGGTTGGGCATCGTCCCTCAAAGCAAAAGGTCACCAGTTCAATTCCTTGTCAGGGCACAGGCCTGAGTTGTGGGTTCCATCCCCATTTGGGCTGTGTACAGGAGGCAACCGACTGGTGTTTCTCTCTCACGGTGATGTTTCTCTCCCTCTCCTCCTTCCCTTCCCCTCTCTCTAAAAATAAATAAATAAAATTTTTTATTAAAAAAACAAATATTTAGTTATGTGCCTTAGCTCCTAGCATATTTTAGCCATTTCTAAATACAAGATACTAGGAGGTAAAGAAGCCAGTCCATCTGTAGCCATAAAAACTCCCCTGAACTTTCTCCTTTCTCTAAGAATAGAAAGGGTAACCGCAGAGTCCTGATTGGAGTCCAGCTCTATTATATAGCCCGTGAGAATTTCCTCTTCACATTAGTAAGCCTCTCTTGACCATCCATCCAAAGCTGTTTGTTTCATTAACTGCGATCAGGTCTGAATCACCAAATCCCCATTCTAAAACACCTGCCTGTTCATTGTAGGCCCACCAAGTTGGTATAATTACTGAGATGTGTTCAGCAAGCCATGGCAGCATGACAAAGACCCGTTGTACACTTTCTCCTCACCGGCTTAGTGAGTGGTAGGAGACTTGGTAAAAGTAGGAACCACTAGCGAATTTCTGTTCTCGATCACTCTGATTCAGCTGAGTAATGAAAATCATGCCTAATGTTTTCTCTTTTAATGATAGTAATGAGAATGAGGTATATAGCATTTGGAGCACATTCTTGAATTATAATATTCTTTATTAACCTCAGTTATTTATAAAGTATATTTCAATCAACAGTTCTGAAATCAAAACAAGGGGATAACAATAGTAAATTAAGGTAAAGTTTAAAAAATAGCTTATAATATAATGTGGCATTTGAAACCTAAAATGTGTTTTACAGATTCCTAATTTTACATCTGTTATATTAAATCTTTCTGAGTTTTGTGCCATCATATTTTTGGTCTTAAAAATGTCTACCTGCCCTCCAAAAGAATTGTCAAGTCACAAGATAATACAGATAGCAAGTAAACAGTCTTGAAAATGAAGTACTACTAGTAGTTAAAGAAATACAAAGTAAATTATCAAGTTATCATTTTTCCTATTAAAAGTTTATTGTTATTATTACAAAAGTGTAATAACATCTTTATTATAGAAAATAAGGAAATACAAATAAGAGAAAAGATGTCACAGTGGCAATTAACATCTCATGATATGGCTGTCTTTGCTTTTCCTATTCATGTCTAAGGCTTACCTGAGTCTCCTATTGATGTACATTTGAATTTCTTGTTGTAAGTAATGCTGCAATAAACATCCCGTATGATAGCCCTATTTTTGTATTTCTGATTATTTTGTTAGGACTAGCTCCTAGAACTGCTATTGCTGAGTCAAAGCATATTGCTTTTTTAAGGCTTTTGATTATTTTCTACCGAGTTGCTGACCAGAAAGTTTATATGAAATGTCTGAGAGGATTGATGTGTGCATTCTCCAGCCCGTGTGGTCTGCGTTGTCTTTTATCTTCACCACTTCGATAACCCAAAATGGTGTCTTCTTGCTTTGATACTACTTCTTTGATGATAATCAGAACAAACTTTACATGTCTCAACAAAATACTACAAATTAATGAAAAATCTTCATTGTTACATTATTTATAAGAAAAAACAAACATACATATACCCTTAAATGGTCAACAAAAAGAAAGCAGTTAAATAAAAGCTATGATACTCCTTAACAGTAAACTATTCAGCTGTTAAAACATTAAGTGTGCAAAGTACTTTAACTAAATAGGAAAAATATTCATTCTATATTAGTAAGACATTAGAATGGTAAATTTTTATGTGTAAGTTTGTCTCTACGAGACTCTTTAAATATATAAGGAAAAAAACCTGAAGCCAAAATTTAATTGCCTCTGCATGATGATAATTGATTTTTAGTATTTCCTTTTTTTAAGATTTTATGTACTTATTCTTTAGAGAAGGGAAGGGAGAGAAACACCGACGTGAGAGAGAAACATCTATCAGCTGCCTCTTGCACGGGCCCCAGGGCGGGGTCAGGCCAGCAACTGAGGCCTGTGCCCCGACAGAAAATGGAACTAGCCACCTTTCATTTTGCGGGGGAATGCCCAGCCAATTGAGCCATTCTGCTCAGGGCCATGATTTTTAATATTTTCCACATTTTTTATAATTAACATTTATATCGCATTTGTGAAGAAAACACATTTGAAGGAAAGTGTCCACCTGCAATTCGTGTAGCATGTATATAAAGACAATACTAAACATTGATATTAAAGTAGGGAACATGAACAGAACAGAAGTATGATTCTGGTAAGCAGTTCATCAGCCAGTTGTCAAAATGTTAAAAGTTTCACATGCTTGAGAATCTGGCAGTGGTGGAATCCCCTGAAAATGTAATGTTTGTTGTTGTTTTTTTCCATTTTAGGTTGCTGCTGTTGATCTTCTGGTTCCTGGAGTTGGAGAGCTATTTGGAGGAAGCCTCAGAGAGGAACGGTACCATTTCTTAGAGCAGCGACTGGCCAGGTATTGGTCAGACCTAAAAGAAACAAAATTCAGAAATTGGGGGCAGAGAACTCAAAGGCAGTCATGACAAAGTAACAGAGAACAGTTCATGGGCCTCAGCAGCTGAAACTCAGAATCTAAGTGATCTTGACCAAGTTATTACTCTAGTTTTCTTAGCTTCCCTTTCTTAAAGAATGAAACTGTTATGTGAAACAAGTCCAAAATAAAAGTTGCCCAGTATTTGTATGTCTCTCTTCCTATGAAAATGGCTTTTTTAAAAGTTAATGATATAAGGGGAAGGGAGATTTTCCCTTAAAGCTTGTCCTTCATTTTTATTTTTCTCTTCTCTCTGTTCTTTTTTATTTACTCTAAATTATGACTCTTATGGGGACATGAAGAAAGATAGACTCTGAGCCAGAGAAAGGATAAAGACGGAAAGAGAAAGATACTAAAAATATCTGCTAAGCTCACATTTAGAAGAAGCAGTTTTCCCTTCCTCGGGTTTTCTACATTGTGTAAGGGTCTTGATTTAGCTATTTGAATAAGTTATTTTAACTTGCTGTTTGAGACCTGGGAAGTGAACCCGTAAACACACAGAAAGAGTTCTGGAGAGGAGCAGCAGGGCATCATGTTTCTAACTGAACTACCACTCCTGTGCACGGCGGCCTGCCAGCGCGCCGCAGCGGCTTCCCATACCAGCCAAGGCTATAAACCCCCGCTTTCCGCGGCTTCCACCTTTTGCTGTGCCAGACTTTAAAAAAAAGGTTTTCCCATGTTGAAGGCGTAATCCTTCTCTCCAGATAATACTGGGTTTCATAGTAACCTGGAAAAGCCATAAAAGCATTTGAAAATATCCTGCTAAATTAGCCATTTGTAAAGGCCTTCTTTTCCTAATGGAGAAATGCTTTAAAAGTTGATGTTTTCCAAGGTCCAAACCTATAAATCTGTTGGGTAACTTGGTTTTGTAATCTTAATCATTTGAACTGCTCTATTTGGTTAGGGTCCAGAAGAAAGGGGATAAATATGTTCCGGGAGGATTCTTTTTTTTTTTTATCAAAGTACTAACTCCTTACTATAACAATAATGTTAGAAAGTCCTGGGAAAATCACAGAATTGAAGTAAAGGTCAAACTCCTTAGATGGAAAGAATTTAAAGATTCTCTGGGTCTTTTTTAAGCACAATAAAAATCACACATGGCAAGAAACCTCATCTGTTGAAAGATTAATTGGTCTGTTTTCTTTGCTTGCTTCCTTCCTTCAGGAAACTTGCCTCATGACATTAAATGTTTTCCTAATATCTGATAATATCCAAATGTATCTTTCCTAATGAAATGGATATGTTTTCCTCTCTCACAGATCTGCCTGTGACTTCTGTTTATGTGTTCTGTATTTTTGTATATTTGAGTTTTTCATCATCCTGATCCTTTGACACACTGTGGTCTCAAATACTTTTTTAAAGAACTAAAATTACTTTTAATGAGTACTAAGAACTTAAGACTTTAACACTTAATTGGCAAAAATCAATTGGCAATCATACAAGGAAGGTAGCTTCAGAACCCGTGTTACCATGTAATGTACAGGGTGGCAGGTGTGTCCCTGCCCCTCGTTTGCGTGTGCCGTGAAGCAGCCTCAGGTAGCAGGAGCAGTACTTTCCTTCTGTCACAGGACAGTACGCGCCTGTCAAATGAACGCCTTCTCCTGAGCCATGGACCATACTTTCTTCCTATAGCGTTTATTGACTATACCATTTACTTGGTGATACCTGGGACTATTGTTTAACTAGCCTTTCTTACCATATAGTAAAGATTCAGCTCCTCAACTAAATTGCATGGGATTTGAGAGCACAGCCTTTGGTGTGTACTTCTCTGTGACTAGCATACAACCCAGAACAAATGTTTGGTGACTAGTATATTTATTTGTCTCACTGACATTCTCTGAGAGAATTTTTTTGTATTCCTTTTACAGCTCAGGATTGACGGAAGCCTACCAATGGTAAGAATGAGGCCTCTGATGATGGTTATTCTACCTGTTGATCTGAGCATTATACAGTTTTGCTTGTTATCCCAAAGCACTACGAAAGAATGTTAAAAACAATGAACTAATTCTCACAAGATTGTTTATTCCTTTTGAGTCCTTGAAAAATAGTAACGATAATGGCTGCTATTTGTTTATTACTTATTGTGTTCTAGATAACTATTAAAATTTTGATGTATACTATCTCATGTAATCAGCATAACACCCTATGAGTTAGGTACTATTCTTACTCCCTTTTTATTGCCTGTGCAGACCTGAGGCTTAAAGATGTTAACTAACTTAACTAAGACCATGCAGTTAGAAGACAGAGCTGGGACTTTGTTCCTAACAATTATCTTCATTTTCTCCATGTGTGAAATTAGGGGCTTGAACTAAGTGATCTTCACCAACTGTAGAAATCTAAGCTGCCCCAGGAGTACTGCCTGTCTGCATTTGTACATTTACTTCTCCAGAGTTAGTCTGGTTTTCTTTCCTCAGACCCTTTCTTCAAATAATTTTCAATACTTCTCAATATATGCAAATTTTAATTTATATTTTGGTTATAGCACTCCTGTGGGATCTTGGCATAATAATATCAACAATATTATTAATTCTTCACCTGCCCTCAAGCGAAGGAAGGGTCAAATTACACTTTTTGGTAATAAAGGAACTAGATTTCAGAAGTGCAAAAGGCCTAAAATTGGGTTCAGGTATTGGGCCTTGAATACCTTTGTTTTCTTGTTTAACCAGTAATGATTTTAGGCATGTTTAATCTCTCTTGAGTTTTGGTTTTCTTGGCTGAAAAATGGAATGATCATATCTACTTCACAAGGTTATTGTAAGGATGAAAAGAAACAATTTAGGCTAAGTACGTATATAGAGTAGAAGCTCGTAAATGCTAGTTCCCCACCCCCCACCCCTTTCCTTCCTTTGTTCTGAATTTTGCTGTTAGGTAGATGAGCCTCATTGATCAAGCTTATGCGTTTTACATCAGCTTCTGTCTACAAGGTAATGTCCATAGTGTGTAAAAACTAGCTAAATGCACATTTTAATTATTGGTTAAATAAGTTTAGGCCTTTTCTGGCCTTTATTAATCATTTCAGTACTATTCTTTTCCCAGCTAAAGTTTTCAAACTGTTAAGATCTCCAAATATAAATGTGTATTATTTGAGCCTTTGCTCTTTTAAATGGTTATCATAGTATTTCAAGGTAGAAGGGGTTTTAAAAATCTTCATGTCTGTGACCTCTGCTGGTGTTCCCCCCACTGTGAGTGGCCACCCCAGGTGTCTAGGAATCTACTCACTTCCTATTTCTACATGCCATATGCAAATAAAATTTGTAACTAGTTCCACAAATTTTGTACCAACTCTTCTAAAATCTGGCTACCCTAGAATAAATATAACAAAAATCCATCAAATATGTATTCATTAGAAAACTTGTTTCTTAGAAGTGGATTTTTCCATCTATTAAAGCAAAGGGAAGAAAAATGCCAAATTTAGTTTTTAGGCATGTATACCAGTGTTTTGACATCAACGTATGAGAAATACAGAACCACCTAAGCTGTTGCTGTACTTCCAGCCGCCAGCTCACATCCTGCAGGTGTTTGTGGCAGGTGGTTTGATATGCCCTTTATCTCATTGTCTCATTAAATCAATGTACACCCTGCCCCCATGCCTTACAAACTTTGAGTTAATTCAGCTACCAAACATTTCAATTATTGAAGACTGTGTTCCATTCATTTTTCCTGACAGTTCTTATTAATCTGAAGCTTTCATACTAGATACTCCTGTTTATAGATCTGTCATTTGGTTCTAACTCACCTGGTTGCAGCTCATTTTTTATTTTAGAAAGATAAGTACTGCATCCGAACCATATCAAATACTAATACATGTATCCATCACTGTTAACAGTGGGAGACAGGTGGTAGTCTTATCCTAGAGTTGTCCAGTGACTACCAACCATGGCACTGAAGTTCGATTCTGGAACTGATTTTATAAATCATTCAAGAAGCTATACATTTGTTTTAATCAATATTCTATAACTCAAGAATTATCCCACCAAATGACATAAAAATATTTACAGAATATTCTTCCCCCTCTTCTTTCCTAAAATAATTTTATCGCAGGCTGGTGTATTGACATCTGAGTTTGAATCTTGGCTGTTTCATTTTCTGTGCATTTCTAGCCACCTTAAGTGGGAATAGAATGTCCATGGATGGGCTTCAGAGGCTGTCTAGCCTTCCAGAAAAACGGCTCTGGACATTTTCCAGAGGCTTAAAGCAGAGAACTGGGAGTTTCTCCTCACTCCAGCACTCAAGAGTGTATTTTTGTACCTTCAAACAATAAATCTTCATATAGTAAGCATCTACTCCAGAGCAGGCACTGGAGATAAAAGGTTGACTAAAACAGCTCCTGCCCTTGATGTAACTTATAATCTAATCTATATATCATTTTATAATTTATCAGGCAAAACTCTTCACTCTCTTCTGTATATCAAACTATGATTTTGGTAAGGAAAAAGAGAGCATTATTAATATGCTAAGAAATAGGAAAGGAATATATTCTGAAGAAAATTAGTAGCTTCGTGAGGCAAGTTTTCCGTATATAATTAAATAAATAAAAGAAAAAGGATCATGTAACCAAAGTCCATGAATGCATGACAGGATTTGCTGCTGTCGGGATAACATTGAACAGATCACTTTAACTTCTCTGTGTCCTTCATCCATCTGTGGGGTGAAAGACTGGTCTACCACAATGATGTCAATGCCCACAAATGATTACAAAACACTTTAAAATATATATTCTAATATAAAGTTGACCCTGAACAGCACTTATAGGTGATGATTCTCTCTTTTTCAAAATCAGGTATCTGGACCTCCGTCGATTTGGATCTGTGCCACATGGAGGTTTTGGGATGGGATTTGAACGCTATCTGCAGTGCATCTTGGGAATTGACAATATCAAAGATGTCATCCCTTTTCCAAGATTTACTCATTCATGTCTTTTATAAATGGAAGACTGCTTAAGGAAAACTGCCCAAACCACAGGTACTACACGTGAATGTGCATATAGGAGAATGCATGTTTGGATTTTAGAAATACAGAAGTTTTCAAAAGGTACTTGTCATACCATAGCATATAACATATAAAGAATAAAAGTGATCATGATTTTCTTATAAAGTGCAAGGCATTTCATGGAAAGATGAACTCTCCCAAGAAGATGTACTTATAGCAGGTAGAATCTCAAACCCATTATATCAATAAGAAATGAAGATATTGAACAAGATGGTTTCAAAGTTCCTTTCAGACTTTAAGAGAGGATGAGATTTTGTATTTTACTTTGTCTTTAATGATTAGATCACTACCTTGTGTGACCTTTGAGAAACATTCAGTAACTAAAAATAAAATGTTGGATCTTTTCTAGCTTGCCATTTAACCTATGGCAAATGACCATCTTATTCTCTGTGCATTACTAAACATTATAGAAGAAAATATTCCTTCTTTGGGTCTTGAGTTAATAAATTTGCTATTCTGAATTGAAATCTTTTTTCATCAGATTGGGTGAAAAAGAATCACATTTAATAACTGTTGATCCTCAATAAAACGGGTATAGAAGGAAAGTACCTCAACATAATAAAGGCCAGATATGACAAATCCTCAGCTAATTGAGAACTGAAAGCTTTTCCTCTAATGAACCACTGTTATTCAACACAGTACTGGAAGTTCTAGCCATAGCAGTCAGGCAAAGGAAAGACATAAGTATTCAAATAACAAATGAAGAAGTAAAACCATCACTGTTTGCAGATGACATGGCTCTATATATCAAAAACCCTAAAGACTGCACCAAAAGAGTCTTAGAAATGACAGACAAATACAGTACAGTTGCAGGATACAAAATCAATGTACAAAAATCCATTGCTTTCCTGTATAAGGTCTGTCCAGAAAAAGTCCAGCCATTGTTAATGTAAGGAGAATGGTTAGCACGACATCGACGTAACCTGGCAGCCAAGGAGAGTGGACTGGAGTGCACATGCATGAACAATGACAACTTCACTGTACTAGTCAGTGGGAGCGGTTGACCCCATTGCATGAGCATGTGCACTGTGGCTATCACATTCAAATGAGTTAGTAGAGCAAAGAATCTGCACCAAGTTTTACATGAAGCTGGAACGTTTCTCCATGGAAACTCTTCAGGTGATTTAGAAGGCTGCAGCTATAGGCAGCTGGTGATTGGCACCTTCATACATCACGTCTCATGCAGAGTTTTTTGGCAAAACATCAAATCAGCCAGGTGACACACTTCCCCTACAGCCAAGATTTAGAACCCTGCAACGTCTGGCTTTTCCCAAAACTAAAATCACCTTTGAAAGGGAAGAGATTTCAGACCATTGATGAGATTCAGGAAAATAATAGTGGAGCAGCTGGTGGCAATTGGGAGAACTATGTGAGATCCCAAGGTGCCTACTTTAAAGGAGTCTGAGGTGTTATTGTCCTGTGTACAATGTCTCTCATATCTTCTTCAATGAATGTCTGTATTTTTCTTACTACATGGCTGGATACTTTTTGCACAGACCTCATATATTAACAGTGAAATACCAGAAAAAGAAATAAAGAAGACAATCCCATTTATGATTACAACAAAGGGGATAAAATTACCTAGCAGTAAACTTAACAAAATGAAGGACTTATATACTGAAAACTACAAGACATTGTTGAAAGAAATTGAAGAAGACACAAAGAAGTGGAAAATGTGTTCATGGATTGGAAGAATTAACATAGTTAAAATGTCCATATTACTTAAGGCAATATACACATTTAATGGAATCCCAGCAAAAATCCCAATGATGTTTTTCAAAGAAATAAAACAAAAATTTCTCAAATTTATGTGGACCACTTCAAAGTCCCCCAAGTATCCAAAGCAATCCTGAAACAAATGAGAAAAGCCAGAGGTATTACACCCCTGATTTTAAGTTATAGTACAAAGCTAAAATATTCAAAATAGTATGGTATTGGCAGAAAAATAGACACACAGACCAATGGAACAGAATTGAGGGCCCAGAAATAAACCCACACATATGTGGGTAAGTAATTTTCAACAGAGGGTCTAAAAACACAATAAAAAATGGAATGCCTCAACAAATGGTGCTGGGAAAATCAGAAAGCCATATGCATAAGGATGAAACAATACTGCTGTCTGACACTGTACACAAAAATTAATTCAAAATGGATTAAGGACTTGAATATAAGATCTAAAATAATAAAATACAAAAAAAAAAAACCATAGGTGCTAAACTTATGGACCTTGGTCTCAGAGGGATTTTTGTGCACATGACCCCAAAGGCAAAGGAAGTAAAAGTAAAAATATATGAATGGGCCTACATCAAACTAAAAAGTTTCTGCAGAGCAAAAGGAACCATCAACAAAACAAAAAAGCAGCCAACCCAGTGGGAGAAGATAGATGCAAATGCTATCTCTGATAAGGGACTAATATCCAAAATATATTTTAAAAAACTTACATAAGTCAACAGGAGCAATAAACAATCCAATTAAAAATGTGTGAAGGACCTGAACACTTTTCCCAAGAAGGCACGCAGATGGCCAACAGATACCTGAAAAGATGTTCAACTTCGCTAGCTGTAAGGACACTGCAAATCAAAACCATAATGATATACAACCTCACACTGTTAGAATGACTTATCAATAACACAGGAAATAACAAATGTTGGAGGGGATGTGGAGAAAAGGCAATCCTCATATACTGCTGATGGGAGTATAAATTGTCACAGCCTCTATGGAAAACAGTATGGAGGTTCCTCAAAAATTTCAGAACAGAGCTGTCGTATGATCCCAGCAATCCCTCTTCTGGATATCTAACCAAAAAATTAGAATATACTTGTCATAAAATATATGTAACCCTGTGTCCATTGTAGCATTATTCATGGTAGCCAAGACATGAAAACAACTTAGTTACTCACTGAGGGATGACTGGATAAAAAGGAACGGTGTGTATATATACATACGATACAATGGAGTACTACTCAGCCATAAGAAAAGATGGAACACTGCAGTTGGCAACAACATGGATGGATCTTGAGAATATCATGCTAAGTGAAGTCAGATGGAAATGGAGAACTATATGATTTCACTCATATGTGGTATGTAAAACAGAAAGCAAGAAATGAACAAACAAAACATTCATAGACACAGACAGCAGTGTGATGGCTACCAGAGGGCAGTATGGGTGGGGGAGGATGAAGAAGTTAAAGATATGGGTCAAATATATGGTAACAGAAGACTAGATTTTGGATGGTGAGCACACAGTGGAAAGTACAGATGATTTATTATAAAATTGTACACTTGAAAGTTATATATGTTATTAACCAATATTACCCCAATAAACTTAATTTTTAACTGATGTTTTTGTGTTGACCATGTCTTTTTTTGTAGTTTGATCATATTTATTTTAAGTATATTTTATTGATTATGCTATTACATTTTCCCAATTTTTCCCCTTTTATCTCGCCTCCCATCCCTCCAGCATTCCCCCACTTAGTCTGTGTCCATGGGTTGTACATATAAGTTCTTTGACTTCTTTCCTACACCATTCTTCACTCTGTCCATCTATTTTATGCCTACCAGTTATGCTTCTTATTCCCATATCTTACCTACCATTCTTCCCCTTCCCCTCCCCACTGAACTCCCTCCATGTGATCTCCATTTCTGTGATTCTGTTTCTGCTCTAGTCGTTTGCTTAGTTTTTGTTTTTGCTTTTTAGTTTCAGTTGTTGATATTAAGTTTGTTGTCATTTTACTGTTCATAGTTTTTTATATTATATTTCTTAGATAAGTCCCTTTAACATTTCATATAATAAGGGCTTGGTGATGATGAACTCCTTTAATTTGACCTTGCCTGGGAAGCACTTTATCTGCCCTTCCATTCTAAATGAAAGCTTTGCTGGATAGAGCAATCTGGGATGTAGGTCCTTGCCTTTCATGACTTGGAATACTTCTTTCCAGCCCCTTCTTGCCTGCAAGGTCTCTTGAGAAATCAGCTGATAGTCTAATGGGAACACCTTTGTAGGTAACTGTCTCCTTTACTCTTGCTGCTTCTAGGATTCTCTCTTTATCTTTAATCTTGGGTAACTTAATCACGATGTGCCTTGGTGTGTTCCTCTTTGGGTCCAACTTCTTTGGGACTCTCTGGAATTCCTGGAAATCTATTTCCTTCACCAGACTGGGAAAGTTTTCCTTTGTTATTTGTTGAAATAACTGTGCAACTTCTCGCCCTTGTTCTTCTCCTTCTGGCACCCTTATGATTTGGATATTGGAATGTTTAAAGTTTTCCCAGAGGTTCCTAAGCCTCTCCTCATTGTTTTGAATTCTCATATCTTTATTCTGTTCTGGTTGGATGTTTATTTCTTCTTTCTGTTCCAAATCATTGATTTGAGTCCTGGTTTCCTTCCCTTCATTGTTGGTACCCTGTTTATTTTCCTTTATTTCACTTTGTATAGCCTTCATTTCTTCCTCCATTTTGCAACCAAACTCAATCATTTCTATGAGCATCCTAATTACCAGTGTTTCTTCATCTCTTAGTTCTTTTTTTTTTTTTTGGAGTTTTGATCTGTTCTTTCATTTGGGTCATATTTCTTTGTCTCAGTGTACCTTAAACTGATTTTTAATTATAATAGCTAATGAGATGTATTAATTATTTAAACTAATCACTGTTGTGATTAGTTTAATTTAGATATATATAACTTCTATGATAATCAGTAAAATAGATTTTTGATGCCTATGAAAGAAAAGAGTAGTTATATTTTAAAATTCCATTGGTCCTTTTCCCAGGGAAATTTGACAAAAAGGTATTTTCAGTCCAAGATGAGGATGCAATTACAGCTAAAGCTAAAGGGTAGGTATAATAATTTGGGAGTCAAAAGTAGTGATGTCTATTAGAGTGAGAAGATCACTGGTTTAGGGGTTTCTGACCTGACAGTTCTGGTGCCTTGTATATAGGATTTTGGACAAAATACTTACTGTGTAGTGAGCTCATACGTCATTTTCCTTGGAGTCAATATAATAATTACATGAAAATGTGTAAAACTGAAAGGACACACAATTTTTTAACTCTGAGCTCCATATGTAGAGACTTATAGTAGATTGTATATTTACTAGGATTCGTATTATCAAATAATTGTGGAAAGGCATGGCTGCCTGAGTAATCAACTCTCTAAGTCTCATTAGATGACTTGTCTTAGGTTATGTATTGAGTTAGCTTATGCACTTAATTTCAACCTAAATCAAAATCAGACAGCTGAATTGAGCTACAGAATGTTAGAGTTGAAAGTCATGGAAGTCACTGAGAGGTCGTCAAGGTCACACTTCTGTCTAATGCAGAGACATCCTGTGTACCCAGGCAAAATCTCTTGGCAAAGAGCTCAGTATCCCACGTAATAGTTCATTTCATTTCTGAATCTCTCTAATTGGTAGCTTTTGCTGAACTAAAATTTGCTTCCCTGGAACTTTAATCCCTTGGACTTAGATACAAAGTATAGGACGGAATAAAAAATAATTAGTCCCCTAGCCAGGTGGCTCAGTTGGCTGGAGCATCATCCCTGCACCAAAAGACTGTGGGGTTAATTCCCAGTCAGGGCTATGAGTTCAATCCCCTGTCAGGGGTTACATGGGAAGCAACCAGCTGATGTTTTTTTCTCCCTCCCTCTCTCTAAAATCAATAAGCGTATCCTCAAGTGAGGATTTTTTTAAACAGAGTGATAATTAGGGCTTCCGTAAGGTTTACTTTAACCATGAGTTAAAGATAAATTCATAGGACATGTGCTATAAAATGTAAAGAACAGGTCAAATATTAATAAGCTTGCTAGAGAAGGCATTTCTGAAAAGGTCATAAAATTCATAGCCCTGGAAGATAAAATACAAAAAAAAATCATTTTAAAGCATTTACAACATCGGCCAATATTGATTTGACATTCAGGTCTTGATACTGTACTGATTTTTGTGAAACAAGAATCAACAAACATTCACAAGCCTCAAACTGGATACATTAATGGTGTCCGAGGCTATCAGGAATCACGCCTCCAGTGGTTTTCAAGGAACCAGATAGAACTGTAATGTTAGCATGTTGGCAGGGCATCAGAAAGAAAGTGATAGAGGCCCTGGCTGAGTAGCTCAGTTGTTGGAGTGTCATCCCAGTGCACCAATGTTGCAGGTTCGATCCCTGGTCAGGGCACATACAAGACTCAACCCTTGAATGCATGAACACGTGGAACAACAAATTGATGTCTCCCTCCCTCCCCCCTTCCTCTCTCCCCCTAAAAAATCAAAAATGAGAAAGTGATAGAATACTGAATCAGGGAAACCCAAATCCTGAGTTCTGGTCCCAGTGCCATCATAATTTAGCTGTGGAATTATGCAAAGTAAGATCATCTTGTGGCTTCCAGTTATTTTTAAATGTTCATACTTATTTCTTTATTCTTTTCCTTCATAATTAATCATACAATGAGTATCTGGTTGAAGCCAAACACTTGCCACTTATGATAAGCTTACTCATTTTCACCTTTGGCTCAATAATACTACTATTACTACTACTCCCCCTCCCCCTCCTCCTCCTTCACCTTCTTTCCACCTCTTTCTCCTCCTCCTCTTTCTACCCGTAATTGAACAAAAACAAACATTGGTATCAGACAGAGATGGTGAAAATGCCAAAACAAAGTGTTGCCTGTGGGCACCATCAATAGCAAGAAACTTTAAACTGTCCAAGTACCAGCTCATACTTGGATATCCAAATTCTACATACAGCGTTGTGTACTTCAATGTATAATGAGTAACAGTATAGATTTAATAGTTGTGGACCAACTGTAATATTATATAATCTTTCTTTCTTGTTTTTAGTCTTCACCAGAGGATATGTTTATTGATTTTACAGAGAGAGGAAGAGAAACATCAATCAGTTGCCTCCCACATGCACCTCGACCAGGGATCAAACCCACAACCTGGGTGTGTGCCCTGACCAGGGATAAACCCTCCTCAACCTTTTCGGTACATGGGACGATGCTCCTACCAACTGAGCCACCTGGCCTTGGCTATAATAATATCCTTACAGGGCTTAATTTGTGAATTAAAAGGTTGTTTGTGGGTGTTATTTTTTTACTTGAGTAACCAGTTTCCAATGAGGAAAAAATCAGATTCTGTTTTCCCAAGATTTCTAAACATCACCTCAAAATAGTAAGCCCAGCCACCCAAGAAAGAGTGTATTCTAAAACTTAGAAATGTTTTTTCCATCATTAATTCTCATTCTTATTTCAAATTTTAAGTAGGTGGAGAAAAGTAGTTATTTTCCATCTGGCTGTCCTCTTGCCTGGGGAAGCTGTGCTGTCTTTTTGTTGCTGTTCTGACAAGAACGTAATTGTGTGAGTGATCCATTCCAGATCTAGACATAACTCTCCCACCCTCTTACCCAGCCCAGAGACTCCAGCTGTCACAGAACAGCACAGGGACTGTTTGACCCTTCGCCCCTTTCAGACAGAGTCTGCCAGAAGCGTCCCCCTACAGCGTTACACATTCATGTTCTCTGTAAATTGAATCTAGACATTCAAGCATAACTGGACCGGCATTGAAGATGCAATTGGTAAGATGGATTACCTCCACTCTTCTTTAAATCTCTTGTTTCAGATAATTATAGATGAAAGAGACTTATTTGGATCAGATTGCTATTTATTCATATATTTATTTTAGTAAGTGGTGAGGCAAGAACCTAAAAATGCAGAGTTGAAAGACAGATTGGCCTGGATTGAATTGATAAGAAACGTGTGGGGCTTTTTGGCTTCTGATCAATATTTGTATTCAGTATGCAATCTAAAATATGTATAATAAAAAGAAAACAGGTGGGAATAATATCCGATTATAGTTTCTTCCAGTTTCTATTCCATATCAAAAGATAGAAAAAGCATTAAGAAAAGAGCAAAATGCAATCTTAGTCAACCTATATCAAAATGATTACCGGGACTTCCATAAGACAGATCTTAGGAGATCATGGTCAGCACCCCCGACACACCCCAGAAACACAGACGTTCTGCTACCATGACCAGCAGCCCTAGATTGTCCTTCTGGTCAACTAAGGCTCCAGTTAGCTCTTGTCCAGTGAATCTGCAGCTGTAATTAGCACACTGTGGGAGTTTCTAGGGCCTTTATAATGAGCTGAGAAGTTGAGGTGGTTCTTAAACTGTCAGTCAGGCAGCTGTTGAATTAACAAGCTCATGCCTGTTCAATAACTGCTGCATCTTTGCTGTTAATAATTGCTATGAAAAACATGACTGTCATTTGGACATTGCATTACAGTTTTATGAAAATTTTTAAAGGATTCATAGTATATCGTGGACCTTGTTCCTTTGTAGCTTATTGTGTCTCGAATTAATCTGGTTTAATGGAGTATTTATTTATTTATTATGAAGATTGGTTACTTGGAGTATCTAATATTGAGGGAGAATAAGACTACAACAGAAGTTCACTGCTCTCAGCCTCCAGAGAAACTGAAAGCACAGAACTTTTTATAGTAATCAAAGAATCTTGCATGTAAAGCCCTGGAGTTCACTGGACATTTTGCAAAACAAATAATCTGGTCTCTGATTTCCTGGTTCTGTACAGAAAGAAGATACTTAAGAATGTGAAGAGCTCAATACTATGATTGAGCTCAAATACATTCTAGTAAAGAGAAACACTGAAAATGGAATAAAGAGCTCCAGACCCAGCAGTGTATTTAAGTTCACTTTGCCTCATTTTTTAATGAGTTTTATGTTCATATTTGCCCTACCTTTCTCTTAGGATTATCCTAGAATATGCATGGAAACATAGATGAGAGAATGTTGGTCAGAATTATTAATACCCTCCCCAAAGTGATGGACCTTTGATATTTCAAGATGATATTCAAAGAACAGAAACTTGGTGAGCCCATCCAGCAAAGGATTCTTTCATACCACAAACACACTTACACCCAGTGGGAACTGTGTTTTGCAGAAGCTGAGCCATTAACAATTGTGATCTGACTCATAACCTCCTCTGCACACTGGCTCAGCAAGAACTTCTGGTTTGCTGTTTTCCTAGGATATGCATTTGAAAAATCTCTAAGGGACCATATCCCTTCCCCTGCCTATGATGTGTAAACTACCCTCCTCTTGGATTTTGCCCCGTCCCTAGTAATTTACCCATTGCCCTTTCAGTGAATAGGAACACTCTAACCTAAAGAGGTAACTTTATCCTCGACAAACTCTGACTGTGACCTCATAGTAGTAACAAAACCAGCCTCTTCATAGCATGCACATGTAACAAACTAGGCACAGAGCAACAATTTTTCTTCCCAGCCTTTCTCTTCTCCATAATAAAATCAGCATAACTGCTCAGTTGAACAATCTGCTCTTCCCTGAACGGCTGCCCCACTAGGTTATTCACCAGGCAGTTTATCTTTGAATTGGGCCTTTCTCTTGGTAGATGAGTGCTTCCCTCCACTGTCTACTCAGCTGCTACCCAAGTAGCTTGTAATACAGTCTCCATGTTAGAGAAGCATTAAAGTCTCCAGTGCCTTCTTCCTATCTGTCTTACAGCCTATGGTAGTTCCTCTTTCTGTGTTTGTAATACTACTTCAGTAATACTACTGAAGAATCTTAGTTACAGTTTTAGAATGTTCAGGGCAATCCCGCCCCTCTTCATTTTGGGATTGCAGAAGTGGATTTGCATTGAACAGGAAGTTCTTTTTACTGAAGATTTCCACCAATATACACATTTTTTTTGCAGTGCCCCAAAAGGCAAGAACTGATTCCTGTACAGTTAGGATATAGCTGGACAGGTATCTCTTCAAATGTAATTTCCATCTTCCACATTCTGCCTTCAGGTTTTTGTATCAGGAAACTGTTGGATCAGATTCTTGCCAGAACGTATGCTGCATGTGTGGTGAAAGAGTATCCGACGTAGAGGGAGAAGACTCTCATTGAGGTCTGACATTCTACTTATGAGCCCTGGAACCTGGAGCAACTTATTTTATTTTACCTCTGAGTTTGTATGCACTTCTACAGAACAAGGATAATACTTAAAAAGGATTCTGTGGGCCCTGGCTGGTGTGGCTCAGTGGATTGAGCACTGGCCTGTGAACCAAAGGGTCACCAGTTCGATTCCCAGTCAGGGCACATGCCTGGGTTTCAGGCCAGGTCCCCCATGGGGGGACATGAGAGGAGCAACCACACATTGATGTTTCTCTCCCTCTCTTTCTCTCCCTTCTCGTCTGTTTAAAAATAAAATAAATAAAATCTTTAAAAAAAAGGATTATGTGAGAAACAATGAAGTCTGCGTAAAAGGGTTTTTCAGCCTAACTGGAAAGCACTGTACAAGTTAGGGTCTTCTAAGGGAAACCTTTTCAAAACTCAAAAAAAAAAAAAAAAAAAATCCATATGAACACATGTCGAATGAAGTATTTTAAGAAAATGTGTTGAAAATTTTTTATTGTAGTTTGCAATTCCAACATAAAAGCTGTGTACATGGGGTAGGAACACATGGGGAAAAATGGTATCAGCTGTTTGGGGGCAGTAGAATTGAGTCACTTTTTCTTTAAAAATCTGTTTGATGTATTCAGTTCAGTTCAATACACTTATTGAGCATTCGCTGTGCTGGGTCTGCTGCTGGACTCTGGACACAGAGAGAAATAGGACATGCCTCCTTGTGTCAGGGACTCCCATTTCACAGTCTTTGCAAAGTCCATTGAGTGTAAGAATCGCCTGATTAATTCAGACTACTCTGACCCCACCCTAGAAAGTCTGGTTTAGTAGGTCTGGGAGAGAACAGCCCACAATTTGTGTTTCTTAGACAGTTACCATGCCTGATCCTAATGATTCTAATGTAGCAGTTTAATTTCGCACTGAGAATCCTTCAGTGGGGTTTGAATATATCACAGTTAAAGATAAGTGGTAATTACACAGACCTGCTCACTGAAGAAGATGCTCTGCTTTGATTGTTGTGTCTGCGCCTTTGAGCGGATGTGTATGCCTCTGCAGCCGGGGCGGGAAAGCCAGCCTGCAGAGCCACGCCACCTTCACCCCTTTCCTCTCTTTCTCTCCACCGCCTCTCCCATGTTTTTTTCTCTACAGATGTGTGTCTTTCCCACTCTGGTTCCTCCTGTGCCTAATACTCTGTCAACATCCAGGTGCTTCCCCTTCCTTTCTCCACCCCACCTCCAACCAGATAAATGTCAGTTTTATTGAAATCAAAAGCATACCAGCTTATATCTAGTTTGCAAACTTGTGCTGGAAGGCTCTTGTATATGGTTAATGTTTCTCAGAAACACTTGGGAATAGGCCACTTATTGATCAACCACAAAAACATCACTTGGAAACCTCTGTATCTTTATGTTTCACTGTCATTTAACTCTTGGTCCACTTTCTCACAGTGGGTTAGCAGCTCCTGTCCGGCTGGTCGAGGGAGCGTGCACCTGAACCCTGACTCAGCACTGCTTGTTTCCACATGCCTGCGAGTGGGCTCAGGTGGCTTTCTCAGACTGCACACCAGTCACCTCTTCCTCACCCAGAATCAAAATATTACAACCTTAGTTACACTGTCTGAGGCTGTGAGGCCTTATTTTAAGATTGGTGACCCTCTAAAATGCAACTAGAATTTCTCCATGTTCACATGTATGTATTACTAGTGTTAGTGTTTGTATTACTTGTGCTTCAAGATACCAAAGGTTGAACAGTGACTTCCAGACTCCCTCCTTGGATTCTGTTCCCTCAACACCACGTGCACATTCTGGTCCCCTCCTCCTGTCATTTGTCTTCTCTGCTGGAATGTGAATTTCATGTGAACAGAAAGGAGACTGCATTCATCTTTGCCTCTGCAGTGCCTTGGAGAGTATCTGGCACATAAAAGGTACTCATTAAATAGCTATGGAATGAATAGGTATCATTGAATTATCAAAAAAAACAAACAAAAAAAAAGGTGGGGTAAATATGCCCATCAGACAAAAGTGAAATATCCCTTAAAAGAAATTCCTATACTGGCTTTTCCCTCTTTATGTGTCTGAAGTATTTCATAAATTTTTAAACTAGCCCTTTTCAGCATAAATCCAAGACTGGAGCCATTGCCTGGCATAGGACAAAAAGGCAGGGATCAAGTAATTATGAGTTCAGCTAGAAATTTGTCTCCGTGATCTGTTACTGAAAGTTAGTTTCTAGGGCTTCTCTCCCGACTTTGCTTCTGAAGGACAGTGACCTAGCAGGCTGGTCCCTAAGAACCTTGCTGTACGTTCACCATCATATAACCAGCCCTAGACTTGCGCCTTGCACGCAGCAGCTGCTCAGTGAATGTTTGTTGAGTGAATGTATTTGATTGGTAAAAGAAATTCAGAAGCAGGTAAAGCTAGAATTGCTCAGATTTTCACAGTGGTTTTCTCCACCCTGCTCTCTAAATCTAAAGTTTCTCGCCTCCAAATTGAAGTAGCTACTGCTTACATCATCTTATTCAGCAAATTTTAATTGATACCTACTCTGTGCCCCTCTCTGGGGCACACCAAAACAAGGAAAACCTAGGCCCTTACAGTTTTGGCCCCTGTGGAGTTGGGTGCTGATTTCTCTGTGCTCCCACAGTCCTTCCAAAACCCACTATTACAGCATTCGTCGCCCGCACGCTGCTGTGGGCATCTGCCTGCCTGTCACTGTCCCTAGAGAGACCCTGAGCTTTTTAAGACCCTGGATTTACTCATATTTGTATTTTCATGCTAAACTTGGGGGTAGTAGGTTCTTAGATAATCCTTACTGAGAATAAAATATCAAGTACATAAATAATCTTTCCTAAGTAACGTATTTGAATGTATCTTTTTGTCTTTGAACAGAAACATGTGCCTTTCTAAATGTTTTCAAGTTTTCAGATGATAGATACTCAGTATGTCCCGGAAGAAACAAAACTGGTTTTTATGTCTCTATTAAACACCTTTCAAGCTGTCTAATTATCAACCCATCCCTCTAAGAATTCCCTTACCCCTGGCCTAGCCAGTGCATCCTCAGCGGACACACTTGGGACATGAGCTTCCTTTGCTGACAACAGAGGTGGACCAGCCTTGTTTTCTCTTGGAAAATTGAGATTGAGAACACCAGAGACCACTTGTTTGAACCGGGAACGTAAATTTAGTAACTGGGGCGACTGTGCACCTGAAGAAACAGAGAAAGCAGTCTGCGGAGAGGAAGGAAGGCAGGTAAAGTGCGCAGACACGGAAAAGCACATAGCCAAAGAGAGACATACCGACTCGCCCCCTTGTTTTTGCTATGTTTAGACCTTGGTTGATACTCTTCCTGAGGCCAGATTATTCAACTTCTTCATGGCTTCCTTGGGATATACCTCATTTTCTTACCAACAAATTCCCTGTTTGCGGTTAGATGAATTAAAATGGATACCTGCTTTTGCAACTAAAAAGCTATTAATATACTATCTTAATTATGGAAGGAATTCTCATTACTTTTTGAAAGATTTTACTTATTTTTTAGAGAGAAGGGAAGGGAGGGGAAGAGAGAGAGAAATCTGTTGGTTGCCTCTATCTTGTACGTGCCCCAACCAGGGACGAACCTGAGACGCAGGTATGTGTGTGTACCCTGACGGGGAATCACCCTGGCAGCCTTTCAGTTTGCAGGACGATGCCCCACCAACGGAGCCACACCAGTCAGGGCTCTCACTACCTTTTTTAAAATCATGTTACCTTTCTGTTGCATCCAGGTATTATCCCAGAATATATTAATCAGGAAATTGTTCAGATGAGGGATTTCTGATAAATAAAATGCAATATGGTAAGTGACTTTGCTTTTCAAGTTTCTTGATCCCCTAAGTCACACATACACATAAAAAAAAAAAATGAATAGAGGCTTATTTACTCAGGGTATTGGACACCTATCAGACTTTCTTTGAACTACAAAACTGAATTAGGGAGGTTTTGAAGAACCAACACATTTGGCAGCTTCCAAGACATCTATCTTTGAAGATCCTGCTTTCCAGAACTGTGGGGATAGCCTTTGTCCTGGGCTTAGCTGTGTTCCAGACTAGCATGGAAGAGACAGAAGCGTGTGTGCACAGAGCAGCCCAGCCCCTGCCGCTGGGCTGGCAGTGAACGATGATAGCCACATCTACCAAAATAAAATAGAAGAGACTGCTTATCAGAAACCGTTGGAAATGTGTGTAGTGCTTTGTGTAACACGTTCCTTCAACCCTGGCATGCCGCTCCCTAAATTTAGTCCTCAGTCATTCTGAAAACATACGTGCAAAGTAGAGGGAACTGTGGACCACTAAAATCATCATTTGGTTCAGGAAAAATCTTAAGGTTTTTTCCTAGAATGTTATGAAAATATTAAGTTATAACGATGGCTGCCAACCTATTTCTAACCACTCTTGGAAAAGAAAACAACAAATAAGTCTCCAGCCCTTTTGAGTTGACACTCTGGACCTTAGAGAAGCTTGTATGTGTAATTTGACTGCGGCTACTTTCCTTTTTTAGTTAATTGTGTTAAATGTGCCTCATAACTTCTGATCCCAGTGGGGCTGTCATTTCGAAGGGGGTGGGGGAAGCTGTTTTAATTCTGGCTTTTGTTCCAGCCACTAAATGTAATACCACATGATTGTTGACCCAACAGTAATCCAGTTAAAAAACGGTCCTCAGAGTTACTGCATCATCAAAATTAGCCCTGATTACATCAAATTATGTTGAAACAGACCACAGCTGCTTGCCCTGTTGAAGCAACTGCTCCAGAGCTCATCCAGAAGATACAGCTGGGTGTCAGGAAGATACATTTTGGTTTTTATTTTTGTTTCTCATCACAAACGTAGGAGGGAAACATTGTGTTCTGCCCAGAGTGCTTGGTGGGAGCTGAAAATGTGTAATTCTCCAGAATCAAAAACCTTCATTCCCAGAGAAGAAAACCTGAGACCTTAGACTTTGGTTTCTACAGGAAGAATGTAAGAAGAAGGAAATTCAAATCTGTTGAGTATTGCTCTCATCAGCAAAAAGAAGTGGAACTGCCCACAGGACAGGATGACAGGGTTTTCTGCAGTGGACTGTTAGGGGTTCGCTAGGACTGGCTCTTACCAGCCTATGAGAGTAGCTTGGTAAATTGTGAAAAATTTTGCAAGCTGGTTGTTAAAAAATAACATTATTAAAATTAAATTGTATATATTTTTTTAAAAGGAAAATAACAAGTATTGGAGAAGATGTGGACAGATCAGAGCCCTCATACATTGCTGGTAGGAATGTAAATGGTGGTGTAACTACTGTGGGAAACAGTTCTGTAACAAGGAAAACACACAGTCAGCCCTGGCTGGCGTAGCTCAGTGGATTGAGCGCAGGCTGCGAGCCAAAGCATCACAGGTTCAATACCCAGTCAGGGTACATGCCTGGGTTGCAGGCCACAGCCCCCAGCAACCACACATTGATGTTTCTCTCTCTCTTTCTCCCTCCCTTCCCCCTTAAAAAAATAAATAAATAAAATCTTTTTAAAAATCTTTTAAAAAAAAGGAAAAACACACAGTCACGGAATGATCCAGCAATTTGACTAAGTGTACACACAAGAGTACTGAAAATGTAGGTTCACTCAGAAACTTGCACAGGAATGTTTACATCATCATTCATAATAGCCACAAAGTGGAAACATTGGAATGTCTGTCAAGCGATGAAGGGACCATTTTATCCATACAATGAAAGGAATGAAAAACTGACATGCTACAACATGGGCGAACCTTGAAAACACAAGAGGCCATGTATGGTATAATTCTGATTATATGAAATGTCTAGAGTTGGCAAATCCATAGAAATGGGAAGTAGATTAACAGTTGCCAGGGGTTAGCGTTGGGAGTGAGGAGTGATTGTTAATAGCTATGGAGTTTTTTTGGGGGGTGATGTAAATGTTCTGAAATTAGCCATGACAATTGCACAGTTTGGTGAATATACTGAAGACTACTGAATTGTGCATTTAAAAATGCTGACTTTAAGTTATATTAAAAACAAAGGGAATAAACCAAAACTCCTCAGTTACTAATCAGTACACTTCATTGTTATCTCTGCTCCTCGTGTTATTTGTATCTATTTTATGTTAAAAATACTACATAAGTGTGTATCTCTTAACTCTGTATTCAAAGACACGAAGTTGATCACTTGTACTTGGTGGAAAGGGGAAGGGTGGTGGGAGTGTAGTACTTACACCTCAAAAACTGCACCTACTACAAATCAAAGCTACCACCACCAGAGAGCCAGTTTTTAAACATTAACCAGCACATTAAGGGCTGTATGAATCAGACAAACATCCTGGGTAATTCTGATAGAGAGTTAGATGAGATGATCTCTTGGGGCCCTGGAGTGCCCGGCAAAACTGAGACTATTAAATGTGCACAGCCACTGAGCATGCATTCAGTGCGGAAGAAAACGGCATTTCTGGTCAGCTGTCGGACGAAACCCCCTGTGAGCCAGGGGACTTGATTTCTCCAGCTTTGCTAGTGTTGTCAGAGGGTACAAGGGGTTAAGTGTTAGAGCTCCTCTAAGACTGTCACAGTGAAACCAGATACCAGATAAACCGTAAATGATTTAAATCTTAGTCTCAGAGCAGAGGGTATGTGGGGAGTCCGTACAACAGTGTCATGGTTTGAAACGAAAGATTAACAGAGTTAGCTCTCTAGAGCCTGGGGGTAGAAGTCAAAGGTCTAAGGAGTCGTTATGCTCGAAACTGTCCAAGGGTTTCAACCACTTTTTAAAGTGAAACTGCATAGGATTACCACCACCTGCTCTGCCCTTCCCACCAGGCCAGTCCCTGTGGGTTTAAACACTCTGACTACTCATAAGGACCTTCACAGATAATATTCTCAGGGGTGGTGCTCCAGGGGTCCACAGTTCTCATCCTTTAAGAACTGGTTCCTTCATTCTCCCAACAGACATAATGAGCATCCATGTGTGCCTGGCACCATGCTGGGAAGGAAATAGGGAAGCAAATATTTGCAGTCCAGAGTGACAACCCAGTTTATAAGGGTGCAATGTGAATCCAAGAAAGCTATGTTGGGGAGTGGGGGTGGCGAGTTTTAGAGAACGAGGTGCTGACATATTTTCACGATCTAATTCAAGGTAGGACTTCTCTCTGTGAAGGAAGGGGCTGTCGTGCAAAGTACGGTTACAGTACGCAGACCCTTTTCCCAGGGACCTTGACAGTCTTTGTTCTTGGGAGGATGTAACTGAGTTTGCAGCATGATCTGCAGGTGTGGATGTCACCACCACCACCAGTGTCAGTAGAAAAGTCCCCGGAGCCTGACTGCCCCAGAGAAATCGGCACAGGTTCTGGGTATTTACAAAGGGAGGTTGGAAAGTTGGACTTGCTCAACTTTCTGAAGTTTACTTCCCAAATGTCTCCACTGGGTGTAATGTCAAGTAACAGGCTGTTAGCAGCCACAGACAGGGAGGCAACCTAACCCAATTAGGTCTTCAACCACACCCCAAGCCCACTTCCAGATCTCAGTCCAAACCAGATGCCGAAAGTTGATTTGGGAAGGTCAGAGTAATCTGATGGAGGGAACCAAGAGGGCTCAAAGCACCCAGGGGTAAAGAAATGCGAGCCTCGGTGCGCCTGAGGGACAAGCGCCGTGAAAGTCACCAAGCCGAGGTGGTCCCGTTCAGCTGGCCACGCTGACCTTGGCAAGCAGCACTCAGCTCTGAGATTAACCTGTCAGCTAAATTGAAGAGGAGAAAAGGCAGAAGGGCTAGGACACAAACTTCCATCCCCACCCCCAGTCCAATCACTGACATCAAGCCCAGCGTGGGTGGCATTAATCACACCAGCCTGATGTGCAGTTGAAGACAGCTCTCCTTCTAGCTTTTCCAACCCTTCCTGGGAGCGTTCCACCAGCCATGCACCTGCTGCTCACCACAACCCTCAGCTCCCAGACAGGCACGGATGCAGGCTGTCGCTGATGAAACCCCAAGCCACAGTGCACCGTTTAGAACCCAGGCTTTGGGGGTGGGGGAGCAAAACGTGGTGCCTGTGCTTTCCTCCCAGGTGTTCATTTCTCTAATTTCTGCTCCCTCCAGGGAAACCCTCCCTTTAAGATGGTCATTTCCTGAGGATTTAATGAGTATACAATTAATGACCCAAAACCCTCCTTGCAGCCAGCCGTTAATTCCTCCAGGAAATACTGTGGTCTTTAAAATCAAAATTGCCTAAATTATAGACCAGTGGTGCATGTCCTCGCAGGTTGGAGGTGGGGGGCGTTATCCCAACTGATTCCGATAGGTGGCGCTTAGCTCTATGTAAATAAATCACTATTTGTTTTCCATTTCTCCACAGCCACAGGCAAGCAGCATTAAAAAAAAAAAAAGCAAGGAGCGGAGAGGACTTAGTAAAGACCCAGACAGGAACGTTCTGTCCGAGGGCTGTTTCCAGGCCTGGCACGCACCTCAGGCTCAGAGGACTGGAGCCACACCAGGGTGCAGGCAGGGACTGCCTTCTATGTGCGGCTTGAGCTGGGTGCTGGCAGCCTAGTCATGAGAAAGTTAGGGTAGCTGCAAACAAACCATGCAGATTTCTCAGAGCCTGCAACCCCCGAGACCTGGCACCATGACTCAGATGGGAATGAAGTCAGAAGCTGCTTTATTTTGGTGGAGAGTCACCGCCCCCTGACTGATTTGGCAGACTTGAGTATTTTGATATTTGTTGCACAGCTTTGTAAGGTACTTAAGGCCAAAGCCAAAGGGCAAAATGGCCATAATTTTGGTGGTGGTCCTTGTATGTAGTTTAAGGATCCGTAACTTGGAAGGCTAGGGGAGGTCTGGTCCCAGCGATAGCCTGGCAGTTCTGGCTTTATATTCAATCCAGCAGCACACTGAATAGTGTAGGAAATCAGCGAAATGGGGTGCAGAGGAGCTGATGTAAGCCTCCCAGAGTGTCTAGAAGAGCTACGCATATAGTAAATGATTAGCTTTTACAAACCGATTGAACTTTTCCCAACCCAGCCAAGATCTGTAAAACCAGATGGATGTCCAAATGTTTGAAACAACTAGCTTTGCTGCAAAAAAGACAGGGAAATGAACAAAATAGCCTTAAGTCTAAAGTTGTCTGGGGAGTGCAAGATGCTGTCTCGCCCACTCACTTGCTGGCATCACACTTCCCTACTGATAGCACGGATTACTCTTCACTTCTCAAAGAAGTTGGAGGGAGGACCTACCTTCTAATACTGCTTGTAAAGATACCGTGTGAGTGAGAAAGAGCCTCTACCAAACATTTTTTTCCCCTTCCGTCCTCCCCCTGAAATGTGGGTTTGTCTAGAGGGTCCTTCCACATACTTCATCTCAGATAAACCTCACCAAGATGCAGTGAGAGGTACCATTATACCGCAGTATTCAAATGAACGCCAGAGAGGTCTCCTAGTCTGTGTGATGATTTGGAACGCTGGAGAATTTTGACCCCCATTTCTTATTCTCCACCACCTTGCCTTCTGATTTAGTACGAAACACATGGACTCACTTTGCTTCCTTGGTTCTGGAAATTCATATGAATTTTCTTTTACTGAATTGTATTTCCCAGAGACAGTGAAGGAGCCAGCCGGACTTTAACTGCTGGTAATAATAGGCCCCCAAGTTGATCTGCACCCATTAGAGCAATGTCCCCACTTTAAAAAGCAGAGGAGCAGGACCACCTCCACCGCCATCCCCAAAATTAGGAACTTGGCTCTGCATCACACAGGTTTGGAGACTTTAAGCTATTTGTAAAATGGGAATAATACTCCCCGCCCGATTTTTAGATTCCTCAGGACAATCGCGTAAACAAGGAATGAAAAAGCGCCCAGCGCATAGTAGTCTGTTTTCTTCTTTCCTTCTCCCACCAAGCGGTGCGAGAGTTAAACTCTTGCTGGGAAGCGGATCACTAATTTCAGCCAGAACCTGACCCACTGAAACCTGAAACTCTGGGAATGGATCGGAAACTCGAGCAGCCCTGGGGTCCCTTCCTGAGGACCCACTGTGGAAAATCGATTCGCGCCCGAGGGCGCGGAGCCCCTTCCCTTCACCCCACCCCCAATCCCATCAGAGGCGCGGCCGCCACCCCCGCGAACTGCTGGAGGCTTCGGGAATAAAGCAGAACGGGGCGGGAGGACGCGGCCGGCTGCAGGCTTCGGCGTCCCGGGGAACCTCGGCCTCTCGGGTCCGAAGACACCCGAGGGTGTTTGCGTCTCGGAGGGCGGCTGGCCGGGGGGCGCGCCGGGCTGTGGGCGTGGCGAGCGCGCCCGCTCTTCCTGCTGTGGCGCCCCCTCCGCGGCCGGGAGGCGAGTGCGCGCGCGCGCGGGAAGAGCGGGCGCGCGCGCGCGGCCGCCGGGTCCGCGCCGCCTCGTCCTCGCCCCGCCGGCCGCCCGGCCCCTCCCCTCCCTCGCGAGCTGCGCACCGCCGGCCCGCTGACCCAGAGGCTCGCGCCCGCGCCCTTGTCCGTCCGACCCCGCGACGGGCTCCCTGCGGCCGGCAGCATGAGCGGCGGCGGCGACGTTGTGTGCACCGGCTGGCTGAGGAAATCGCCCCCCGAGAAGAAGTTGAGGCGCTATGTGAGTGCGGGCGGTCGGCGGGCGCGGCCGCGGGGGGCGCGGGCCGGGGGCGCACCGCGGCCTGACGCGGGGCTGGGGGCTCCGGGCGGGGCCGTGCGGACGCGGAGGGCCGGCGGCCGACCTCCTGGGGGCCAGGAGCGGCTGGCGCGCCCCGCGGCTCGGGTCTGCGTGGGGCGCCTGCACACCTGTCACAGGTGCGCCGCGGAGGGGCGGGGCGGGCGGGGTGGCAGGTGGAAGCCGCCGTTCGTTCCCCGCTGGGCGGGCGCGGCGGCGGCGCCTCGGCAGCCAGCCTCCTTGTAAACTACACACAGTATTGAAGTTTGCATTGATTGTTTTTGGAGAGCAACGGAGTTGGTTCCCGGGGCTGGGGGGCCGGAGTAACCCCGAAAGGCTTCCGCCTACGGGATCGGGGGAGTGGGCGGGAGAGGGGGGCCGGGGCCCCGGGCCGCGCAGCCCAGCCCCACAAAGGGCGAGGCGCTACACACCCTTTCCCCCTTCCCTTTCTCCGCCCGCCCCTCCGGGCGGCCGCCTGCTTCCTTTCAGTCCGCAGCCTCTGCATCACGGGCAGCGTCAGCGGCATGTGCAGCCCTTGCATTTAGTGACTCATTTGTTTGTCCCCCTTGTTTCCCTTTATTCGGCATGTCTCTCACATACACCCCCCAGCCCCAGCCCTCCATGGTGACACTGCAGTTTGGTTCGCTGTAACTGGCCCGGGTTTTGTGTTGTGCAGTCCTGGGGTCGGGAGAGATCAAGGTTCTCAGTTGCCAGGTGGTGCTAACCGACAGTGTTTACTGAAATTGCTGGGACAGCCTCTCCCCTCTGGGTGACACACGGGCCACATCAAGGGGCAGGCGGTCCAGTCTGGGGTTGAGTGCTGAGAAGGGCTGTCTGCCGCCGCCCCCAAACGAGAAGATGCCTTGCCTGGCGGGGTCATAGTACCAACCGATGCCAGTTCCTGAGATCTGGCTGAAATCAGCCCTGGGCTACTCGCAGGAGTTTGGAAATAAGGTCGCTAAAAGGTGTCAAGGTCTTCCATCCTCTTCCTCTTCACTTCCAATGAAATGCCCTTGTTTAACTGGCTCCCGGTGCGGGACTCGGGGATCGTTCCCGGAGCGGGGAAGGGAGCTCTGGCCTTCCAGCTGCAGTGCATCAAGGGAGCTCCGGAGAGACCCTGCCCTCTGTCAGCGGCCCCGGCGCCGGCCGTGGGGGGAGGCAGAGGCTTGCCAGAGTTTCCTGTCTTGGCTCCCCCGATCAGAACCAAGGGACTCTGGCCTCTGGACTGAGGAAGTGACATTCTGGTTTTTAAAGGAAGTGTTGTTGTCGGGGAGTACAGTGTGCGTGTATGTAAATGAAATCAGGCTCTTGTTTGGATCATTTCCTGCGGGGGGGGGGGTGCGGAATGTAAGGATTTAGCACAGGTCTTCTGAATGAGGACATAGACTGAAAATACAGTAGGGATGTGGCAATGATGTCAGTTTTAAAGCTCACTTCAGGGATGTCCATGTAGCCAAAGAATTACAGTTACCGAGAAAGAAACTTTTCTGTTCTTCAAGGTGGTATCAGTTCATTAGGAAAGGTTAACTTTTCTATTAGGTTATGGAAGAGTAATTTGCTGAATAAATATTAAAAACAAAAATCTTTGGCTCCAAATAGCTTCTGAAAACTATCAATAAAAGTGGAATACCATGCTAGCTAGGGGAATAGAGTATGTACTAAAAATGTGACTTGTAACTGTCCAATTAGAACACTAACAAAAGAACCTTGAAACTTTGTTTTTGAAACAGTTTGCAAACAATGTGGTACTGTATCTGCATTTGACTGATGACGACTTCAGCTCTATCACCCAGACTCTTCTTACGGCCCATGAGTATGTTTGTTCCCCACAGAACTTCAGTTCACATAACCAAGTTTGGACACTTTGGGGTTAGGCACCCTTTTCATCCACTTGAAGTACAACCATACCTCTTTTTCTTGCACTTCGCTCTACTGCACTATGCAGGTGTTGCAGTTTTTACAAATGGAAGGCAGGATCCCAAACCAGCATAAAGTTTACATCTCCCTTTGCTGCAGCTCACCTTATTGTGATACTGGCTTTGTTGTGGTGGTCTGGAACCAGACCTGCATGGTCTCTGAGGCATGCCTGCACATATTTGACACCCTGCAGTCATCGAATGACCTCAGCCTCCTTCCCATCTTCCCCACAGCTCCAGGCTGCGAGGCATCTGACCAAACAAACAGCTTTTCTTGGGCTGGAGTGTGATGTGTCCTGTTGGTATGACTGGAAGTCTCCCCTACTGTGGAAGTTCATTTCCCTCAGTTGAAACTGAGCCGATCTGTGTAACCCTAAATAAACTCTTGAGGAACTGTCAACTTTTACTTTTTTGAGGAGATATTGAAAATTTCTGTACCCTATTCTAAGTTAAAATTCTGCCAGTTCCCACTGTTCATTGGAGGCCCAAATTTGTTAGAACCAAGCTAGGAAAGAAGTATTTTCCAGCCTTATTGCTAAATACACACACCAAGAATAAGCTGCTTATTCTGTTATATATTAATATTAGTATGAATAGCCATGTTGTTTTATAGATTAATATATCTCCATTATAAAAATATATCCAGGTAGTAAAGGATAAACCAGGACAAATATATGGTGACAGAAGATGATTGGACTCTGGGTGCTGGGCACACAATACCACATGCAGGTCATGTATCATACAAGTGTGCACTTGATACCTGTATGAGTCTATTACCAGTGTCACCCAATAATTTTATAAAAAAATAAATAAATAAAAGAAGGGGAGAGGAGCAAGAAAAAATATATCAAGCATCTGAAATGGAAAAACGCAGTTTATGAAATGAATTACAACTGCCCTTGCTGGGTGTTTTAGTTGGTGGGAGCATTTTCCTATGCACCACAAGGCTGAGGGTTTGATCCCTGGATGGGGCACACACCGAGGATGTGGGTTCCGGAGGCAACCCATCAATGTTTCTCTCTCTTTCTTCTTCTCTCTCTAAAATCAATAAACATATTCTTGGGTAAGGATTTAAAGAAATAGATCACAACAATTTAAAATCAATCTAACAAACCTACCTCATTTAACTGGGGGAGAGGGAGTGGATATAGGGGGGAGAAACAATTTCAAAGAAGCTATGGCAAATGTTACCAAGGATTAGCTTTAGAGATTTTTTCATCCCATCTCTTGTAACTTATTAATCATAAGAAAGTGTAAAAGATCTATTCAGTACTTGCTGTGCGCCCTGGAGGAATCACAAAAAGTGACCTCCGCAGAATGGTAAGTATTGCATCTTGAGCATCGTGATTTGATTGCAGTGGGAAGCTGGTGGAATGAGCAGCCCCCATCCTGCTGTGGTGTGTGTGTGTGCTTGCACACACACACGTATATAAAGCTGACAGGTTTTCTTGAGGAAAAACGTGTAGTATGGCCTTTCACCAAGGTGGTGTGGAAAGTGAAGAAGGAATCCCCTGCCCCTGCCAAAGCTGAAGCCAAAGCAAAGGTTTTAAAGGTAAAGAAAGCAGTGCTGAAAAGCATCCTCAGCCACAAAAAGAAAAGATCCTCCGTCACCCACCTTCCAATGCCCAAAACACTGCAGTGGGGAAGGCAGCCTGAATATCCTCGGAAGAGCACCCCCAGGAGAAACAGGCCTGACTGTGGTGTCACTGTCACGTTGCTTTTACCCACCGAGTCAGCCACGAAGAAGATAGAAGACGACTACACACCTGTGCTCATTGTGGGTGTCAAGGCCAACAAGCACCAGATCAAACAGGCTGTGAAGAAGCTCAGCGACAGTAATGTGGTCAAGGTCAACACTTTGATCAGGCCTGATGGAGAGAAGGAGGCATTTGTCTGGCTCCAGAGTATGATGCTTTGCATGTCGCTAACAAAATTGAGATCACCTAAACTGAGTCCAGACTTGGCAGGTGAGTCTCAGTGGATTGAGTGTCAGCCTGCAAACTGAAAGGTTGCTGGGTTGATTCCTATCAGGGCACATTCCTGGGTTGTGGACCAGGTCCCTGATTAGGGGGGCATGTGAAAGGCAACTGATAAATGTTTCTCTCACACGTCCTCACATATCAAAGTTTCCCTCCTCTTTTTCCCTCCCTTCTTTTCCCTCTAAAATATGAATAATAATTAATAAACAGAGTCTAGCAGGTTAATTCTAAATATAAAAATTTTGCACTGTAAAAAAAAAGCATCTGTTATGGCATACGCTGCTCTGTAATTGTTCTATTTCAGGGTGTTAAAAGATTTAGGGGAAAAGATTGGCAGCAGTAATGCCCCCTAGTGGCTAATTTGGAAAAAGTTGAGTATAGAATCTAATGAAAAACTGAATTAAGGAAACTAATTGTTTGCTTTTATTTTATTATATACATTTATTTATTAAATATAGATGTCCAAGGCACTGAATTTCATGCTGGGAATAAAAATTAAGCCATTCTTTCCGTCTTAGCGGATGGCTTTGCCTGCTCTTTCACAGAGAAAGTTGAAGCTACCAGGGAACAGCTACTTGCACACACTGTGACCAGATTTCCACGTGCATGTGCCTCTGCATGGTTCCCGGCATTTCCCCTCTTCTTAGAGTAGATGTGGCGCCCCTTCTAACCAAGCTAGTCCTGACGCTTGTACTCTGGGTCCTATCCTCTCCAGCTGTTCAGATCATGCTTACCCTCTACCTATTCCTTCTCATTAATATCTAAACTTACTTGCTTTTAACAAAATTCTCCCTCAACATCACATCCCTTCTTTTCCCCTGTGCTTCATTTTTTTCCTTTAGGGTTAAACTTGTTAAGGGTTGTTTATGTTATGTCTTCACTTATTCCGCCTTCTTCTCAGTTAGCTCCCATCTGAAACCTACTTTGTCATTTCACCAAAGCTATACTCGGAAGAGTACCAGTGACACACTGGTCACTAAGTCAGAGGTTTGTTTTTCACTTCTCATTTTAAATTTGCTCTTCACTACTTGGTCATAGTGGGCCACTCACTTTTCCCTGAAACATGTTTCTTTTATCCAGAGCGATGCCAAATGTGCCTGAATTTTCTCCTTTTCTGGCATGAGCCTCCTTTGCTAGATTGGCCCTCTTTTACCCAGTACTCCCAGGGTGAAGCTCCTTCACAGTCGCAGTGGCCATGCTCTAGGCTCTTTTTTCTTCCTTGGAGATTATCCATTCTCCTCACTTCAATGGTCGTTTGCATGCTGATCATCATCAAGTTCAATTTCCACTTTACAGTTGTGTTCTGAACTCCAGACTTGCGTATGCAGTTGTTATCTGGACACCTGTACCTGGATGTCTCCCAGTCAGCACAAACTCACCACACCCAAAACTAAACTCTTCTTCATTCCTCTCTTCTTTATGTCACATGTGCTCAGAAAACGGTGCCGGTGACCACCTCCTCCACCTCGTGGTTCAACTGAGAAACTTGGGAATCATCCTTGACTCCTGGACACCTGCTATTCCACATCTAATCTTTCATCAAAACCCATTAGTGCTACTATCCAAAGGTCCTTTTCTATACCCTTCTCCCTCCCCACCATCATGAATCTTAGAGTTAGCATTTTAATAGCCATCTGTCGAGCACTTACCCCATGCCAGGCACTGTGCTTAGACCACTGAACTCTTCATTTCATCTGTTTAGCCCTATGAAAAGGGAAATAACCTGCCCAACACCATCTAGCTTTGTCCCAAAGCTGGAGCTTTTTAAAAAATTAAACATTTATTTTAAGATAATTGTAGATGCATATCTAGTTTTAAGATATAATAAAGAGAAATACCACATACTCTTTTCCAATTTCTCTTAATGCTCACACCTTGAAAAACTATAGTAGTGTCATGTTAGAATGTTGACAGTGATGCAGTCAAGAAACAAGACATTTCCATCACCACATGATCCCTCCTGCTGCCACTTTATAGTTACCGTCCCACTCCCACCACATCCTCAACCCATGGTAACCACTAATCTGTTCTCCACTCAAGTAATTTTGTCATTTCAAGAGTGTTGTATAAATGGATTCATATGGTATGGAACCTTTGGAGATGGCACCTCTAACCCCTTCAAAGTAGGCACTTTGGGACTTGACACAGTTCTAACCGCCATCAGCTGCACTGTCATATTTTCCTGAATCTTATCAATGGTCTGAAATCCCTTCCCTTTCAAAGGTGATTTTAGTTTTGGGAAAAGTCAGAAGTGGCAGGGCACCAAATCTAGGCTGTTGGGGGGAGGGGGGCTGAGTCACCTGGGTGATTGGATGTTTCATCAAAAAACTCTGCATGAGACGTGATGCATAAGTGGGCATGTTGTCATGATGAAGCTGCCAATCACCGGTTGCCCGTAGTTGTGGCCTTCTGAATCATCTGAATAGTTTCCACAGAGAAATGGTCAAGCTTAACACAAAATTTGTTGCAGATTCATTGCTCTACTCGCTCAGTCATTTTGAATGTGATGGCCACACAGTACACATGCTCATTCAACGGTGTCTACTGCCCCTGCTGACTAGTATAATGAAGTTGTCAATGTTCACGCATGTGCATTCCAGTCCACTCTCCTTGGCTGCCAGGTTACATCAGTGTTGTGCAAACTGTTTTCCTTATATTAACAATGGCTCAACTTTTTCTGAACTCATTTTTAATCATTCACCCATTGGATTTTTTTCACTTGTATTGAATTTATTGGAGTGGCACTGGTTAACAATATTATACAGGCTTCAAGTGTATAATTTCACAGCACATCATCTGTATACTGTATTGTGTGTTCACTACCTAAGTCAAGTCTCTGTCCATCACCATTTATCCCCTCTGTACCTACCTCCACCTCCCCCTACACCCTCCTCTTGCCCTTCAAGTCACCACCTACATTTCCCTTATGAATAATGATATTGAATGTTTTTTTGTATGATTTCTGCCATCTATATATCCTCTTTGGTCAAATGTCCCCAAGTCTTTTGTCCATTTTCTATACAAATTGTTCATGTTTTTCTACTGTTGACTTCTGAGAGTTCTTTATGTGCTCAAGATACCAGTCCTTGTCAAATACGTGGTTTGCAAATATTTTCTTTCAGTCTGTAACTTGTCTTTTAATTCACTAAGCACTGTAGAGATTCCGCAAAAAAAATAAAAATAAAAATAGAACTGTCATATGATCCATCAACTCCACTTCTGGGTATATATCCAAAGGAAATGAAAACAGGATATCCAAGATATGTGCACCCCAGTGCTCATTGCAGCACTATTCACAATAGCCAAGATTGTATTGGTGAACTGTCTTGGCAGATAATGGATTATATTGTCAATTGACAGACACTGGATGAAAAGAGAAAGAAGATATATGTATGTTATACAAATATATGAAAGATATATGTATTTTAATACACATACAATGGAATATTATTCAGCCACAAAAAAGAAATTCTGCTGTTTGCAACAAAATGGAAGGACCTCTAAGGCATTATGCTAATTGAAATAAATCAGATAGAGAAAGACAAATACTGTTTAATATCACTTGTTAGTGGAATCTAAAAAAGTCAAACTTATAGAAATAGTACAGTCGCCACTACCAGAGGCTGGGGATGGGGAATTAAGCAGTCATTGGTCAAAGGGTGCAAACTTCCAGTTAGAAGATGAGAAAGTTCTAGAGATTGAATGTGCAGCATGGTGATTATAGTTAGCAGTACCATATGGTGTACTTGAAAATTGCTAAGAGAGTAGCTCTTAAACGTTCTCACCCGAAAAAGAAAATGGTAATTATGTGATGCGATAGAGATGTTCTCTAATGCTACAATGATAATCATAATGCAATGTATAAGTGTATTAACATGTTGTATACCTTAAATTCACATAATGTTATATGTCAATTATATCTCAATAATGCTGGGGGAGGGAAAGAACAGAGGAGAGGGTGGTCTTTAGAAACTACAATGGACTTCTGGCCAAGATGGAGGCATAGATAGATACACTTTGCCTCCTCATACAACCAAAGTCTAAAAACAAAAAACAACCAGAACTGCCAGAAAATAGAACTGTATGGAAGGTCAACAACCAAGGAGTTAAAGAAGAAACATTCATCCAGACTGGTAGGAGGGGTAGAGATGGGCAGCCAGGACAGAGAGGACACATAGCAAGGCAGCCACTGGAGGACCAGGTGGTCCCACATTTGCATGAGGATGAACCCAGAGGAACAACTGGGAATAAAACAGACTGCACAACCCAGAGTTCCAGCACAGGAAAAGAAAGCCTCAAAACCTCTGGCTGCATAAATCTGTGGGGGTTGCATCAGAAGGAGAAACTCCCAGCATCACAGGAGAGTCTATTGGAGAGACCCACAGGGTCCTAGAATGTACACAAACCCACCCACCTGGGAATCAGCACCAGAAGGGCCTAACTTAATTATGTGTAGCAGGGGAAGTGACTGAAAGCCAGTGGAGAGCCAAGCCAGAATTGTTCCCTCTCTGACCCCTCCCCCACATACAGTGCCACAATACAGCTATGTGGGTTGTCCTGCCCTGGCGAATACCTAAGGCTCCACCCCTTACAAGGTAAACAGGTGTGCCAAGACAAAGAAGTATGGCCCAAATGAAAGAACAGATCTAAACTCCAGAATAAAAACTAAGTGACAAAAGATAGCCAACCTATCATATGCAGAGTTCAAAACACTGGTAATCAGGATGCTCACAGAAATGGCTGAGTATGGTTGCAAAATAGAGGAAAAAGTGAAGGCTGTACAAAGTGAAATACAGAAAATAATACAGAAAGCCAACAGTGAATGGAAGGAAACCTGGACTCAAATCAACGATTTGGAACAAAAGAAAGTAATAATCATTCAACCAGAACAGAATAAAGAAACAAGAATTCAAAAATATGAGGAGAGGCTTAGGAACCTCTGGGACAACTTCAACCATTCCAACATCCAAATCATAGGGGTGCCAGAAGGAGAAGAGGGGGAGCAAGGAATTGAAAATTTATTTGAAAACATAATGAAGGAGAACTTCCCCAATCTGGCAGAGGAAATAGACTTCCAAGAAGTCCAGGAAGCTCAGAAAGTCCCAAAGAAGTTGGACCCAAAGAGGAACACACCAACGCACATTATAATTACATTACCCAAGATAAAAATTAGAATCCTAAAATCAGCAAGAGAAAAGGAGGCAGTTACCTACAAAGGAATTTTCATAAGACTGTCAGCTGATTTCTCAAAAGAGACCTTACAGGCAAGAAGTGGCTGGAAAGAAATATTCCAAGTCATGAAAGGCAAGGACCTACATCCAAGATTGTTCTATCCAGCAAAGCTTCCATTTAGAATGGAAGGGCAGATAAAGTACTTCCCAGAAACGGTCAAGTTAGAGGAGTTCATCATCACCACACCCTTATTATATGAAATGTTAAAGGGACTTACCTAAGAAAAAGAAGAAGATCAAAACTATGAACAGTAAAAGGAAACAAACTCACAACTATCAACAACTAAACCTAAAAAAACAAAAAAGAAAAAGTAAGCAAACAACTAGAACAGGAACAGAATCACAGATATGGAGATCACGTAAAGGGTTATCAGTGGGGAGGGGGAAGGGGGAGTATCAGGGAAAAGGTACAGGGAATGAGAAGCATAAATGGTAGGTACAAATAGACAGGGGAAGGTTAAGAATAGTATAGGAAATGTAGAAGCCAAAGAACTTACATGTATGACCCATGGACATGAACTGGGAGGGGGGCAAAACTGGTGGGAGAGGGGTGCGGGGCAGTAGGGGATAACAGGGACAACTGTAATAGCATAGTCAATAAAATATACTTTAAAATAAAAAAAAAGAAATTACAGTGAATTCAAGATCATTTCTAGACCTTCCTAGGCAACGAGGACTTTATTCCAGCAGACTATTTGAGTACTTAAATAAATGTTCTGTGTGGTTCCAGATCTTGGGACAGATAACCAGGTGGAAATTCCTTTTAGCAGCTTTCTGCTCTGTAGCCCTAATCACTGGATTGGTTCTTTGTATTCACAACATCAGAGAAACTGCTCTGACCCAGGGCCAGTCTCTTAATCTTGTGACAAGCATTGGATCAGAATTTCTCATTTGGAAGCAAATCACGTGTGTACTAACAGATGAATGAATAAATAAATGTAGTATGTATATACAATGGGACATTATTCACCTTTAAAAGGAAGGAAATTTTGACACATGGGCGTGCCACAACATGAATGAACCTTAATGACATTTAGCTAGGTAAAATAAGCCAATAAAAAAAGGATTTTACTTATATGATGTACATAGAGGAACATTATATTTTCTTTTTTTTTAAATTTTATTCATTTGAGAGAGAACCATTGATTTGTTCCACTTACATATGCATTTTTTGGTTGCTTCTTATATGTGCCCTGACCAGAGATGGAACCTGTAGGCTCGGCACATCGGGCCGATGTTCTAACCCACTAAACTATCCTGCCAGGGCAGAGAGGAGTCAGATTCACAGAGACAGAAAGTAGAATGGTGGTGCCAGGGCCTGGTGGAAAGGGGAGAATGGGGAGTTACCGTATAATGGGTGCAGAGTTTCGTTTTGCAGCCTGAAAAGAGTTCTTGAGACAGATGTTAATTACAGTAGCACAAAGATATGAATACTTAATGTCACCAAATTGTACACTTAAAAAATGGTTAAGATAATAAATTTTATGTTTTCTGTATTTTACCACAATTTTTAAAATAGTAATCTCCTTATTTGCTAAGGATTAGTACTTGGCCCTGCTAATATTTCTAATCCAAGGGAAAAAACAGGATGGAATGTTCACAGCCTTAATGGTAATGGAATGTTCTCTCAGGAATATCTAAGGACCAGAGGCAGTGCAGTTGTGCAAAGTAGGAACATTTGCCTGCTGTTTTGCTCAATGAAATAACTTTGATGTTGCAGTCTATCTCTAACTGACTTTTCTCTGTCTAGTAGGGAATAATGGAATGTAATAACCTCAAATTTATGAGATGTGCTGAGAAATGTAGGTTCTAGAGCAGGCTATTGCCTGCATCCAAATTAATGGAGACAAACCTTTATTTTGTATCCTTTCCCTTCTGAAGGGAATAAATACATCAATATTTAACCCTGCCTTCAAGGAATTTGCAAGCTAGATAAAACAGAGTTACCGATGTGAAATAAGGGTGCCCTTGTATCAAGTGGTGTGGTTCGGGCAGCAAGCTTCATGGACACGAGAGGTCTGAGCATGGGCCAAAAATGGAAGGGCGTCCTGGGGTGGGCAGTGGGGCTGTGAGCTGGACTCCAAAGATTAGTGCCTAGAAAGGAACAAGGCAATTCAAGTGGCAAAGGAGCAGTCAGTGCACATGGGATTGGTGGGGTCGTGAAAATCCATCCAGAGTGGAGGAGTCCATAGTAGCAATCAAAAAGTGGTTTGAAAAGTAAGTGGAGAGCTGAGGGAGATGGTCTGTAAAAGACCTTAGATGTAGGATGTTTATTAATGAAGAGCATCACCCTGAGTAAGTCTTTGCCCCTCAGAGAGCCATTCCTTCCATGTGAAATGTCAGTGGTGCGTGGACATTGTTTTTTTGTTTTGTTTTGTTTTTTGCTTTTTTTAAACTTTGTTTTTCAGTTACAGTTTACATTCAGTATATGTGTGAACATTGTATGTCTTCAGAAGGTCTGTCTTAGGGTTTCAAGGACCTTTGTTTCCTTGAGCAAACAGCTTCCTTCTCTGAGCCTACTTCCTTGTCTGTAAAATTGGAGCGACACCTCCTCCTTCACTGAGTTTGAGAATTTAGTAGGATATAACAAGTGAAAAAAATCTTAGCATAGTGTCTAGCCCAGAGTAGGTATTTAATTCTGGAGGTGGCTGGGTGGGGGGCTGTTGTTTGTTTATTTATATTCTCTAACCCATTTATAGGAACTTGGAACACGAGCATGGGTGTCTTCGCATTCCTTTCAAATGTGGGCCAGACCCGAAGTTTATACAAAGTCAGAATGTAAGTGGGATTCCCAAGCTAGATATTATATGAGTTCTAGGGAGTTGATTTCTTCTGAAAGGAACATCTTAAATGTCTCCTGATTTCTGGGGAGGGAAATGAAACCGCATGGGGATTTGTCTGGAGCTCTCACTTCGACCAGTCTCTGGGAAGTATGTATGTGCTGGGGGATGCAAAGATCAATGTGTGAGATTCTAGAGCCCATGTGTGAGAATGGTTTAAATGCAGAAACTTCTCAGTGAGTGGTTAGCCCTTTTAAGCTGATGTCTGCCGTGCTCAGGCCCCTCCAAAGTGAGCTGCTCTCTTGGCTTGTTTCCATGGCACTTTTTTCACTTCCAGTTTGGCACTGGGCTTGTGTTTGTCTCCCTTTGCTAGATTATGAGCACTTCACAAGACAGTGGCAGCATCTCTCTTATGATTTGTTGCAGGCTTGGTGCCACTTGTCAGGCACCAGCTATAAGCAAGGCAGTTTCAAAATCCTTGTCATTTACTCTTTACAACTACCCCTACCCTCAGCTTTATGCTTTCTTCTTTTTATTTATCTACTATTCGTCAAAATAGTGAATGGATTTCTTATTATCCTTGAAAGTGATCAATGAGGGTATTTTTAGTATCATCATGAGCTCACATTCATACGCATTTGATGTATTTGAATCTGTTCTAGTTATCTTTATGGATGATCAGATTGTTCTGTCTCTAGCCAGTGGGAGCCTATTCAAGTTGTCTTCTGAGTTATTTTGACCTAATCTTACCAGTATTTGATAGTTTCTTTATTATCTGGAATGACAAGATGTTCCAGGCTTATCTTTCCTGATCCAGACCTAGAATTAGCTATTTCCTCAGAGTTCTTTTTCTTTAGTAAAAATGGTATCTAGAGACCCACACAGACATTCAGGGGTGCTTATTGCTATTGGGTTGGTAACATGCCCATTTTTCGCATGGTTATGATTGACATAAACTATTACTTTGTATTGTACTTTTTTTATAAACTAGCATTGTGAATACTTTATTTACTTCTACATAATATAATATTTTCCCCAGTTTTTAAATATAGAGAATTTCAATCATACGCAAAAGTAGAGAAAGTGATCTAATATATACCAATTCACAGTTTCAAATAGTTATCAAGATTTTACTTCATTAGTTTCATGTGTCCCTTTTACTGTTTCTTTGCTAGAATGTTTTAAACCAAGTCCTAGACCTATACATAAGTCTTATAAATTCCATGTCAGTGAATGTGGGACACTATAGGTACACATTTCCCCAGGTTACACATTTATGTTACTTCCAGTTATTCACTGTTTTATGCAATACAGGCCTGTTCCGTTGTACAGGTGGGACACCTGAGAGCTTCACGTCAGCTGTGAGCCACAGCATTTAGGTATCATTAACTATCCCTTCAGTTTACTTGGAAGATTTTCTTGGACAGGCACTCAGTCTGCCGTTCCCTAGCCTGCTTTGGAAGAGCATGCCAGGTGGATCTCTGCAGGCTCGCAGGAGTCTTTTCTATTCAGTAGACTTTCTTGTAAGGATTATAGAAATGAGTCTGTTGCTTTGATCTTTTGACCTTTTGATATAATTTTCTAGAGGAAAACAATGAGCATACTTTTTTGGATACCAACAGAAGTTACAATGTGTTGAGTTTGATGCCCATTAGGAGTCTCTCTGAAGATACTGTCATTAGTAAATATTAAGAGTCTGCATTGTGCATAGTACTGCCCTCTGAGTTTACAGTCTTGTCAGGGAAACAGCTTGGATTATACAGCAGCCTGTACCAATGACAAAGACCAGTGTTGCCAGAGTCCAGGAGAGATTAGGCTATGTGGTCAGTGAGTTCTGTGACACAAGACCTATGTTTAGATTTTACTTCTGGGTAATCTGCCATTTCACCTTTCTGCACCTGTTTCCTCATATATTGTTAGGACTCAGTTCACATGTCATAATGCGGCAGCCTGGTACTGCCCCACCCTCCCCATCAGAATGAGTCATCGAAACCCTTCCTCACACTCGAGTGTCATTATGCCTCAGTGCCACTCTCCCAGACTGGCTAGAGTGGCCGTGTCCTTCATTCGTGCTCACGGCCCTGGTGCCTGAAGTGTGACACAGTATTGGTCCGCTAGGACTTCCTATGCTTCTATGTTTTGAAAAGATATATATATATATTTTTTAAAGATTTTATTTATTTATTTTGAGAGGGAAGGGAGGGGGAGAGAGAGAGAGAGAAACATCAATGTGCAGTTGCTTGGGGCTGTGGCCTGCAACCCAGGCATGTGCCCTGACTGGGAATCGAACCTACGATGCTTTGGTTCGCAGCCCGAGCTCAGTCCACTGAGCTACGCCAGCCAGGGCTTGAAGAGATATTTCTTTAGGATTGTTTATATTTCTTGGGAGTAGTAAGAGTTTGAGCTGGAATTGGACTGAAAGTGTGATTTTTCTTTTTTTAAGCAACAGGTTTTGGGAGTCTATTAAAAATTTAAATTTTTGGCAATACTTAAATTTCACTCATAATAAAGTTATTATGAACAGGCTATTAGAAAAATAACAATATTAATAAGGAGTGCCTGTAACACACTTACCATGGCATAAATATTGTTAACATTTTAGTGTATTTTCTAGTCTCTTTTCCTTATGTTTTTATGTGCTTTGTATATTTTACAAAATCAGAGTAAAACTGTACCACCTTTTTGCATGCTTTCAGTTAGTGTAGTGTAGATCTTTCCTTGTGTCACAAAGTCTTCTAAGACATGACTTTTAATGGCTGCTGAGGCAGAATGACATAAGGCAGAGCTTCTCAAGCATGTGTAATGTAAGGACACTTTAAACAAACATTTGTCCAGGTTTTTTGATGGTAACTTAAATTATCTTTATTATTATGTAACCAAAATGACTATAAACAAAAATTGTGAGGTAGAAATGTCTGCTTACAATTCTTCTACAATGATAAAACCAAAACAGATTTACGAATTAAATATAAAACTTCAGAACCAATATAATTCATATTAACAACAGTGGATATTTTGGTGAAACTAAATTGCTGCTTAGAATGTGAACTCGGCCCTTTTTTCTAAGGAGCCTGTCTGTCCCGTGTCCCGTTCTTTTCTGTGTTTATGCCACGGTGAAACTTGGGTTGTACAGCAAGCCATGTGGCTGTTAGTTGTTATGACTATGTTATTTACATATGCAGTCACCTGCCTGTTCTCATTAGTCACTAGTGTGTGACATTAAATAACTTAGTATTTGGTATCAGTAGGATTATAAGTGCAAATGCTGGTGATGAAGGAGCACTTGTCACCTGTGAGACGATCGTTCAGATGATGGAGACGAGACGTGTGTATTTTAAGGTCACCCTGAAGCTGGAGATGAAAACTCAATGTTGAAGAAGTCTTTTTGAAGTGGGCTGGATCCCCAGGGTTGTGTCTTTGGGGCCTGTATTGAGAAATTCTGGTTGAACTGTAAAAGGCATGGATTCTGAGGTTAGCCCTGGGCTGGAATCCACAGGAAGCCGCCTCCCATATGGTTTGTGGAAGTAGCAAATTTCTTAATCTCTCAGAGCTTTAATTTCAATCTGTGAAGTAGAGATGATGATAACTTTAACCAGTTAGTTGAACAAACTTAACCCAGAGGGGTGCAAACACCAATGCTCTTGTTTTTCTGCAGTCAGAGCTCCCAAGTGTGCTTTGTCAAAGCCTCCTTCCTCTGCTAGAGAATAAATCCTTGATGACACTTTGAGAAGAGTCCCAAACCTTCTGGTCTGGATATAGAAAGTCCACCATTTAAAAATTTCAGTATATCTCATCGAAAGCTCTTCCCAGCCTTGTTACTGATCAGGGTTCTAGCTCCGGGGATGTGAAGTAGAAATAGGTAAGTTTGACTTATTTGGCGAGTGTGGAGGTGGCAGATTATGTAGTCTCTCTGGACAACTTCTTCCCTGCTCCCTTTTGGCTCCTGTTGTTCTGGTGTCCAGAGGGAGAGGGACAGGGATAAGCGCCTCTTAAGTGGCTGCTGCTGGGCCTTCCGTGATGGTATCTACTGGTTGTTTGACCAGCACCGCCAGTGTATGCACACCCCACACATGTGAGTTCTTTGGAGGGTAGGCTTTCCAGATGTATGGTCTCCAGACCTGGAGAGGAAACCGGTATATAAAGTTTTTTCAGTCTCTTTCAGGCCAGCTGCTCCCTCTCTCTGTACTTCACAGCTGGGGTCCACTTGCTCAGTGGACAGCCCTCATGGGTGGGACCTGGGAAGAAGGCTTAAGGCCAGCAGTTCCATGGAACCGTGTGATGCAAGAGACTTGCATCCATGCGAAGCAGTGGGGTAGCAGCATTGCTGCCCCTTCTTACTCTATTTCCTCTTTCCTTGTCAGTGTGGAAGAGGGCAGATCTAGAAGTCAACTGCCTGAGCAGATTTTCACCAGGCATTATAATATTTAAAAATTCTTTCCCCTATCCATTTTTTGTGGTACCCCTAATCTCTGTAACCGATTCTCTTAGAGGAGCCCACTGTAGGGGTAGGGAGAGTACCATCCCAAAATGCAGCCGTAGCCACTATGTCAGAGGATCCAAGGTCCATCTCCCCTTCTCTGCTCTTCTTTCATGGATCTTGAAGGGAGGGGGGCAGTGCAGGGACACCAGTGATGGTTGGGTTAGAAGGCCTCACCGTGTAGCTTCCTAGTAAATCCACAGATTAGCCATGCCCAAGCTATTGACTACTGTCTTTCCCTTATGGGGAACTTACCTCCTTTCAATTCTGGTGCAAGTAGAAAAGTCCCACTCAACATTCACTTACAAGTACTTTATAAATTGCTATCGTATTAAATATGATAATGGCACATTGTAAGCACCCTTTAAGTGGTAACTGTTACAGTTATGGCAGTGCCAAATTTATTGGACTCTTATGTTGTTGGACATTTATGAGGTTTACTGTTTTCCACTATTTTAAGTAATGCTGTGATCTTTATAGCAAAGACTTTTATCCTTCAGACAAATTCCTATCAATGGAATTTCTAATTCTCAAATGGTGCAGTTATTTACAAGGCTTTGGATATATCATACCACATTGACTCTCAGAAAGGTTAGTTTTGGATTTCCTGATTTTTCTTTGGTATAAGATATTATAATTTTTAAAAATACCTGACAATTTTACAGGTACAAAAGTAGTTCTTTGTTTTAATTTGAATTTTTATGATTGCTACTGATTTGACTACATTGTCATGTATTATTGACTCATGGTTTTAAATGACTTGCTTATTCAAATAATAGGTGCCTTTTAAAAAAATCCTCACCTGAGAATATGCACCCCAGCACTGGATTAAACCACAACCTAGGTACATGTCCTGACTGGGAACTGAACCTGCAACCTTTTGGTATATGGGACAATGCTCCAGCCAACTGAGGCACCTGGCCAGGGCCAAAGGATAGGTGCTTTTTGATATAAATAATTGATGTAATTATTCAATTACATCAGCTATTGAAGATTGAGTGGCTTTGGGCAATGTAAAAAGAGAACTTGGAATAACTTGAGTGGGGAATCTCCAGCAGTAGTGAGAGAAAAGACTGACCAGACATGACCAGATGTTCCTCTTATTTAGCAGTTCTCTTCTGAGACCTTTGAGCTCTGATTCCATAGATTTCCCCCAGGCAGTCTTTTGATTTTAATTCAGTTTCAAGGCCTGCCTCAAATGTCAGCTACTTGGTGCCACTTCCTGATTTCCTCCTGAAGAGATTGTCTTCCCACGTCTTCCTGCCACACCTCTTTACAACCCTCCTGACTTTGCAGTGTGACCGTGCTTTTAGATCTCTCCCTGTCATTATGTGGGATCCTCAGAGGCAGCAATTTTTCTTTTTGACTTGGTGTTTGGCACAGAAATACTCAAGCAGAAGATAAGGCAATGAATAGAAATCATCCTTACTCTTCAGTAGCTCACAGTTTATCAAGGAAAATAGACATCTAAACTCCCTGATTAAATATAATACAGAGTGCTCTGCTAGACTGGAGGTTGTGGAAAGTGTTGCAGGAGAGTAAAATGAAGTGATTAATTCTACTTGGAGTGGGGCAGTAGCAGAGAAAGCTACGGAGAAAAAGACAGTGGGGGTAGCCTTATTGAAGAATAAGTAGGAGTTCATTAAGCAGATGGGGAAAGAATATTTCAAGTAATGAGGACAACTGAAGGCCTAAAGATATGAGCACATGAATGTGGAGGGAAAGTGTATGTGTGGGGAAGGGTGAAGAATGAAGTTCAAGCAGCCCCTCTGCTCTCCCTAGGACCCACCTTTATCACCTTAACTCACCATGCTCCCTTTGCTTTGTCTGGAATGTCATCTCTCTCCCTGGCCCCTCAGACCCTGTCAGTCATTCTGCAGAGTTCCTGAATAACTACCATGTACCATGCGCCAAGGGAAAGAGGCGAAGTGGGTTCATGGACAGCTCTGAATGGCATCAGGAGAATGTTGGTCCCATTTTGAAAATCTAGACAACAGTGTGGTGTCTTGCCCAAATTATTTTTTTAAACAATTTTTAAAAGATTGTGTTTATTTGTTATTAAAGAGATGGGAAGGAGGGAGAAAGAGAAGGAGACAAACATCAATGTGAGAGAGAAATATCAGTTGGTTGCCTCTCGTACATGCCCAACCCGTGACTGATTTCACACCCCTGACCAGGAATTGAACTGGCGACCCTTTGCTTGGTGGGATGACGCCCATCCAACTGAGCCACACCGGTCAGGACCACCCACATTCTTTTCGAACTGCCCAGATTCTTCCAAATAACTGAGACATTTTCTATCATAGCAGCTATAGATAAAATAGATATTCTTAACAATCAAGAGAGTGTTATAATTTGTTTAGTCCCTTCTGATAGGATAAGTTTCCCTCAAACCAGGCTTAAACAATAAAAGAAAATGTAGCTTCTTATTTTTTTCTATAACAGATCTTCTTTTCTGGCAGTTCCCCTCTATTGTTCCAGTTACTTTTGGTTCCCGATAAATTTTTGGACACAATAAAGCATGCTCAAAACTTAGTGGCATGACAGCCATTCTGTTTTACTAACAGATGCTGTGGGTGAGGACTTCAGACAGGGCAGGGCAGGGACTTCTTTCTGTTCCCCAGTGTCTGGGGCCTCAGCTGTGAAGACTCAAATGGCACGGTGCCTCCACTCCCAGGAACTGGAATCATCTAGAAGTGTCATCAGAGCTGGGACGACTCAAAGGTTCCACTCAGCGGATGTGTTGACTAGGGCACCTACAAGTGCCCTTGGCATGTGGCCTGGGCATCCTCCCAACACGGTAGCCTCTAAGTAATCAGACTTCTTACATGGGGTGCTCAGGGGCTCCAAGGGTGAATGTCTTCGTAGCCAAGATGGAAACTTCATGAGCCTCTTCAATGGTCTCGCCTTCAAAGTCACGCCGTGTTATGTTTGCCGTATTCTACCGGTCATAGGATCACATGCCCACTCAGATTCAAGGAAAGGACACATTGACTCCCAATCTCTTAGTAGGTGGATCATCAAAGACTCTGGCCATTTTAAAAACTGCCATAATAATATTTTAATTTTTCAGTATGAACAGTCTCATTTGAATCTGTTCAAAGTTCAACTTCCTAAGCAGAGATCCTTGAGTAAATACTTCATCTTTCATAGTCACTCCCACTTCCCTTTCTCCACCCCCAAATCTTGTTTGGCCAGGGCAGGGATTTTGTTTGTGTTTATCTCCAGATTCTCCTCAACCTAGAACAGTGTCTGGTGAATAGTTGATGATTAATATCTGTTACTGACCTCTTAATGAGAATTCTTACTAAGTCTGTGAGAGTGAGTGAGAGAGAAGAGGATATCTTCATGGTGTCCTCTGCTTCATTGTCTCGTTGACAGTGTGTCCTAAAGTTATCTGTTGAGTTGCAGATAATTCTGTCTGTCCTTTAGGAGTGATGTGTGGAACCCAGTGTGGAGGTTATGGTGCTAGACATTTGTCTCAAAGTCCCTGTACACTGAGAATCTTTGCTCCAACCACAGACACCTGCCAGTCCACCAGTCTCTTAGCAACTTCTAGATACCCTGCTTGTCACACTCAGGCTTTGGGGAGCGAGCAGCGCTGCCCCAGGCTCATCTTTCTGGCCACCTCATGCTGTTCCATCCAAGCACCTGCTCCCATACCATCTAGTGGCACAGAGGTAAAGAATGAACTGTGGTAGCCTGAAGCCCACCGTCATGTAATGTCTGGGGAAAAATGGAATCTCAGTATTTCTGAACCTGCACTGTTCACTGAGTTAAACCAGCTTGATGACAAGGAGGAAGGAGGGGTGTGTATGTGGGTTGGGGGTGTGTGAACGAAGACTGCATCTTTGTTCACCTGTTCTATACCCTTCTGTCCCCACAGGACCGGACAGGGCAGGCTTCTCTTTTACTTCCCCTTGCAGTGAGGGCTTCTCCTGTGTCACATCCTCCTTTCAGGCTTAGCTGCAAATAAGGAGGCACTTTATATATGGAGTACGTGAAGAGAAACTGCTCTGTCACCAAGGGGATACAAATTAGGAAGCATTTCAAAAATACTAGAACAATCATTCTCCATTATATGGAGGCTGAAGTAAAATTGCCTAAACTAATTATACATATTGTAGTGTTCTTAGAGCAAGGTTTTTTTGAGACTAAGGCTTCTGTTTATGTTGGACTTGACCAAGTTAGAAATCACTTATAGCTTGCTGTTGAAGTAATGACCTCGTGAACCCGAATTTCATTTATTTCAAACTCCAGTAGTCTTAGTAACCAAGGGGACAGACGCAAAGTGCCGTCTTATTTGCATGAACAACAGTATCAGAGTTTTCTAGTACTAGACTTGTGGTTGGTAAGATTGGAGCCAGGAAGCACTATACCTTTTGTCGCTGCACTTAGCGTGTGTGGTGCAGAGTGAACTGTACCTCCGATGCTGCCTGACCCTGAGCTAATGAATTTGTGTGGTGGTGGATCCAGAAGGATGTCTATTATCCCGAAGAGAACAAAATAGTATCATTTTATCCTTGCACAAAGTTATTGTGTGACAAGTGCCTAAATTGCTTGCCGTGTGCAAGAACCACTGCTAGGCACTGTGAGGGATAAGAGTATTATAACAAGGAGTCATACTAAACTGCTAATATTGGTAACCTGTGGGGATTTGAGTGGCAGGTGTGGACAAAGGGGCTTCAACTCTATAATGTCTCAATTCCTTTTTAAAAATAATAGCTTTATTGAGATAAAGTTCACATACCATAAAATTCCCCATTTTAAAGTGTACAATACAGTGTTTTCAGTATATGCACAAAGTTGTATGACCATCACCACTGTCTGATTCCACATTTTCACCCCCAAAAGAAACCCCACATCCATTAGGCAGTCACTCTCCATTCCCTCCTCCCAGAAGCGTGTGGCAGCCACTCTTCTGCTCCTGTCTCTGCTGATTTGCCCGTTACGGATATTCATGTAAACGGAATCATGAGTATGTGGCCTTTTATGCCTGGCTTCTGTCACTTAATATAATGTTCCCCGGGCTCATCTGTGTTGAGCACTACTATACTTCATTACTTTTTACGTCTTAACACTATTGCATGGTGCAAGTATATCACATTCTGTTTAGCGAGCTTACCATGATTGTTGAATGAAGGCTTGGATGTGTTGCATGGAAACCAGCTTCGCATCCCACTCTTTCTAAAGGACCCAGTGAAACTGCTAGGTCATATAGTAACTCTACGTTTTTTTAAGGAACTGCCAAACTGTCTCAATTTTTTAAATAATAAGAATATATACTATTTTTGTACTTATGAATCCATTTTTTCTTCTTTTTTTACACCTCTCCTGTTTTAAATTACTCTTAAAATAGAACAAAGTATTACAGGGGGATGCTAAGTAGAGTAATATAACCAGTTCTGATTGTATTCTTGGAATTTGCCAAGTTCTCTTTCATTTTTGGTAAAGTCAAAGAATCAAAACAGAGAAAAAACTATTTCCCTTTTATCAGTCTCTAAAAGATGGAGAAGAACCTGGAATGTTCTTTATATATATTTCTTTTTTTTTTAAGATTTTATTTATTCATTTTTAGAGATGGGAAGGGAGGGAGAAAGAGAGGGAGAGAAACATCAATGTGTGGTTGCCTCTCGCGTGGGCCCCACTGGGGACCTGACCTGCAACCCAGGCATGTGCCCTGACTGGGAATCGAACCTGCGACCCTTTGGTTTGCAGCCCACCCCGCGCTCAATTCACTGAGCTACACCAGCGAGGCCTGGAGTGTTCTTTATATCAATGTCAGATGTTCCCCCACAGTAAAATGTGATATTCCTTGTTCTGATCTCTGAGCATTCTGATTGACATTATGTCCTGCATTTAACACATTCTGCCAAGGAGCTGGTAGTGCGCACACCTCTCCCTTACTAGATTATGAGGACCTTAAGAGCAAAAACTAAGTCTTGTGTTCATATTGTACCACTTGTGGAGCATATGCTTAATATATACCATTAACTATTGATTTGAATTACATTTACATCCTTAGACTTTTTAAGGTGATAGATATTAAGAGGAAAATTTTTTTCTCACGAAGACACCCCTAGTTCACTTCCCTGTTAATTGGGCTTCTCATTCTTCTGTTTCCACCTAAAGAAGTATGGTTTAAGGTAGGGATTTTTAACTGTGTGCTGCAAGAATTTTTAAAATATGCAATACCTGACTATTTAGTCAGGGGCATTGACCTCTTTTCACTTATACTGTCAAATTAAAAAATTATGAAAGCCAACACAACAATAGCTGTCCAATGTGAATGAATCCAAAGTATACCTATTTTTTGGTCAGATTGGGAAAAAATATACCTTTGGGTGTACTGCAGAATTTTAGTAATTATGTGTGCCATGAAATGAAAAAGGTTGAAACTCACCGGTTTAAGGCAAGGTAAGAGTTAACTTTTTTCTTTTTTTTTTTTAACAAAACAAAAGTAAGCAGAACTAGTTGTGGGAGCAGAACTGTGTTGTGTATTTTGAAGCTGTGTTTTCTAAGGACATCCATAGCTCTGAGGTCAGAGGTTGGTAGAGAGCATTTGAGTGAAGATAAAAATTATTTTCTGAGGATACATTGTGAGCCATGCACACACACGTCTGTCTATCTGTCTCTGTCTCTTTCCTCTCTCTCTCTCTCTCTCTCTCTCTCTCTCTCTGGTATACGGCATGCCTCATTTTATTGCGCTTCGCTTCATTGCTTTTCACAGATACATTTTTCACAAATTCAAGGTTTTTGGTAACCCTATGTTGAGCAAATCTAGTGACACCATTTTTCTAAGAGGCTCAGATGGTGGTTAGCAGTTTTTAGCAATAAAATATTTTTAATTAAGGTATGCACATTTTCAGACATAATGCTATTGCACACTTACTAGACTACAGTATAGTGTAAGCATAATTTCTACATGCACTGGGAAACAAAAAAATTCGTGTGATTTTTTTTCCATGTGATATTTTGGTGATATTTGCTTTATTGCAGTAGTCTGGAGCTGAACATGCAGTATCTCTGAGGTATGCCTGTATATTGAGAACATATGTATATTGAGAACATATGTATATGTGGACTTGCCTATTGATAGATAAATTGATCTGTCTATTCTTATATATGGGATACTATTCCAAGCACTTCTTGTGTATTGTCTCATTTAATGTCCACAGCAGCCCGAAAAGATAGGCACCTTTACTGTATCTTATTGATAAGGAGCTGAGGATCAGGAAATCTAAGAAATTTGCCAAGATTTCTCCATTAGAAAAGAAAAGAAATAGATTTTGAACCCAAGCAATCTTCCCCTGGTTCCTGGCTGGTCTCTCTATGTAGAATAAGCATGTATTTTGGTCAGACAAATCTAAGTTTGAATCCTGGCTCTGCTATTTAATAAGATATGACCTTGGAAAAGTTATCTGAGCTTGCTGAGCCTCTTTTCTCCATGGGGTAGTTGGCAGATTGTGAATAAAGTTCCTCATTCCATTTTAAGTCCCTATGCCACTTCTTTGTGGCTATGTCTCTGCTAACATTACACAACCTGACAGTGACAGGATATGACAGTGATGGTAGATTTCAACTGAAATTTTTTGGAGTTTGGTGGTATAACAAGTAAGCTATTGAACACATCCCTTTCTGGCTATGTTGACAACTTTGCCTTCTCAATTCACTGAGAGACTATTGTAACTATGGACTACATTCTGACCTAATGGGAAGTATCTTAGTAATACGAACTTGATGAGAGCTCAGGAATGTGGTAGTCAGTTCAGTTTGCTATCAGTAAGGAGAGAGAAGATTTTATCCCAGTCTTTAGGAATGCATATGCTAGAAAACGTGTATCTTAAAATCTTGACCAGTGCTAGTACGTCTAGAGAAGACATCTATGGACCGTGTAGGGACCGTGTAGGGACCGTGTCAAAAAGGAATGGTAGGAGCCTCAGAGCCCTTTCAGTGTGAGGAAAGGAGGTTTACTTTCTTCTGGCTGTGACATTTCTTGTGCTTCAGTGTTTGACTAAATGAATTCTGTATCTGATTTCCACCTCCCATGAAAATGATAGTATTCTTTACATGACCTATTGCCTTTTCTGGAAGGTGATTTCTAAAGTCAGACCAAAGTTACATTAAATATATTTTTTGAGAAACATTAGTCTAGAGGAGGGGTGTCCAACCTTTTGGCATCTCTGGGCCAAACTGAAAGAAGAGGACTTGTCTTGAGCCACACACTAAATACACAAACACTAACAAAAAGTGATGAGGGCAAAAAAAAGGTTTTAAGTACATTTACAGTTTTGTGTTGGGCTGCATTCATAGCCATCCTGGGCCGCATACAGCCCATGGGCCCCAGGTCGGACACTGAGAATCTGAGAGGCATGAAGCTTGTACTGTGAGTAAAAGAATCACGGCTCATAGCTACTAGTTTTGATCTCAAAACATCAATCCTGTTGTAATTCCTTGTCATTCATAAGCACAAATATTTTCTGCTTCCAGATCTGCAGGGACTTTATTAAAATTGGAGGAACCGTACTTTCCAGAGCTTTGAGCTGTTAGAAAAATAGGCTTTACTATGGCTAAGTCTAGAGATGCTCAGGGTTATAGTTGACTGTGAAAAGATAGGAGCGAGTTGATTTCTGTGCCTTGGCGACTTAGCTTTGGATAGGGAGCTGTGCAATGCACAGATACTTGCATGATTGCTGTTCTGGGAACATTCAGTCCCTTAGGTATAAAAATCTAAGCATCCCTGTTATTAATTGTGTTAGGCAAAAAAGCACAACTTGAGTCTTCCCATTTGTGGATTCAGGAAAGCTTTGCTTTGGAATATGGTGGCCCCAGCAGAAGAGACTAGGAAATGTAGGCTTTCATTGAGTGCTTATAGGACGCCTCTCACTGGTGATGTAAATGATACAGTCCTTGGCCCTCAGGAAATCAATCAGTCAATCAATAGCTGAGATCCACTGAGAAAAGTGTTGCAGTACAGGCATACGCAAAGTGGCCATGAGAGCACAGAGAAGGCACAACTAATTGACTGGGAATGATCAGACAACTGTTGTATTAAGAAATGATATAATGGAAGGCCAATATAAGGCATTTAGCTCAGTCTCTTACATGTCATAAATAATCAAAGAAACTACTTGATAGAGCCTGTAGGCCCCTCAGATCCAATCTCATGCTACACCGCCCTGTTGTTCATTGCTGTTCAGCCCAGTGGCCTCTTTTCTCTTCTTTGAAAAAACCAAGTTCTTCCCGATTTCAGGGCCTTTGCACATGCTTTTCTCTCTGCCTAGAGTTCCTCCCCTCTGCCTGCCCTTCCCCCTTCCATATGTCATTTCCTTCTCATCCTTCTGGTGTCAGGCTGGTATCTTCAAGGAGCGTAGCAAGGTAGTCAAGGGCATGGACTCTGCATTCAAATTCGCTTACTGGCTCTGTGATCTTGGGCAAATTACTGCTCTGCATGCCAGTTTCTTCAACTGTAAAATGGGGTATCAATATCTATTTTATTAGGTTGTTGTGAGGATTAAATTAAAACTATTTAGAAAGCACTTAGAATAGTGCTTGGCATGTAGTGGAGCTCTGTTGAAGTGATTGCTATTATGAAATGTTATTATCTCAGAAAGGCCATCCCTGACCAGGTTATCAAGAGTTTTCCCCAAACCACTATAGTTAATTTTTTTCCTTTATTATGTTCTAATTTTTTAAATTATTTTATTGTTCAAGTACAGTTGTCTGCATTGACCCCCCATCACTCCCCCACCCACCCTAGCCATCCCCACTTCCCTCCCCTGATTCCATCTTCCCCCTTGGTTTTGTCCATGAGTCCTTTATAGTTGTTCCTGAAAACCCTTTCCCCATTTCCCCCCATTATCCCCTCCCACTTCCCCTCTGGTTACTGTCAGATTGTTCTTAATTTCAATGTCTCTGGTTATATTGTGCTTGCTTGATTGTCTTGTTGATTAGGTTCCACTTAAAGGTGAGATCACATGGTATTTGTCTTTCACCGCCTGGCTTATTTCACTTAGCATAATGCTCTCCAGTTCCATCCATGCTGTCACAAAGGGCAGGAGTTATTTATTGTGATCACTGACGTACTTGGGTACATTTCTGCCATCTTATTTCATGCTGTGTCCTGCTTTCTCTTCCCCTCCCTTCCATTGGATTTATCTGGTTCCTTTCATCTCTCTTTTTCTACCTCCCATGATTTGGAATTTGCATCTTATTTCTATTATTTTAATGATTTTTCCTTGAATTTTTAAATACAAATTCCTTACTTGAAGTCTAAAGTAAAACATCTCTCCCCTCCTTTGAATTCAAGATCCTTAGGAATTTCTGCTTTAATTCTGCTTGCTCCCTTTATTTCCATCTTTATTGTTGTCTGGTCTTTTGATTCCAGCTTATTTTTCTACTCTCCAAATTGGTTGTCATTAATGTTTTACACAGTCAGTGCTTTAGATACCCACATTCACCAATTTCTTTTGCTGTATTCAGTATACATGTTGGTTGGAAGGATAAATGACCATTGCAGTGGAAGGTAAAAGTACAAACCAGGAATGACATATATCTTAGCAAAACATCTATAACGAATGCCACTAGTGAAGACATCATAAAACATACCTGGTTGTCACTTGAGAGCTCAGTGCTGTCTTCCATCTGATCATTCAGTAGACAGGTATGCCCCACTGCACTGCCAGCCTTGGCAGAGTGTACCAGTGATGCAGCAGGGTAAAAGAAGGTCCCTGCCTTTGAAGAGGCCTGTACTTGACATGAATAATAAAAGTCAGTACTTGTTGGTTTAAAAATATCTACTAGGCACCAACTACATAGGAAGCCATATCTTAGACACTGAATGTGAACTAAATATGAGAGACAAGGGGCCTGACAGTGGTGCGGTCACTGTCAGCACTGGGGTCGGAGGGGGTGCCGTGAAGGCAAGGACAGTAAACAAGATTCATTCAGAAACTGTTTGCTGATCTCCTGCCCAGTATGAGTTACTGCTCTGGACCCAGGACTACACCAGAGAAGGAAAACAAAAACCCCTTCCTTCATGGAGTTTGTAGTCCAGTGGGGGAAGATGGGAACGATAAAATGGCAGCTCGTGCCTATCTATCAACAGTTGAAGCTGCAAAACCAGACTAAGCAAACAAGCAGAACAGAACAGAATGATAGACTCGGAGAACGGTTTGACGGCAGCCAGATAGGAGGGGCGGGTTGGGGGAATAGGTGAAAAGGTGAGGGGATTAAGAATCACAAATCAGTAGTTACAGAATAGGGGATGTACAGTACATCATAGGAAATAGAGAAACCAAAGAGCTTATGTGCATGACCCACAGACATGAAAAAATGTGTGACGATTGCCTGAGGGAGTGGGGGGTGCTGGGTGCAGGGGGGTGAAGCGGGGGGAATCAGGCCAACTGTAATAGCATAATCAATAAAATACAATTTTTAAAAAAGAAAGCAAAAGAGGCTGTGGAGAAAAATAAAGCACAGAATGGGAGTAGGAAGTATATTTGTGGGGAATACAGTTTTAAGTAAGATAGAGAAAGCCTCTAACTGAGAGATTGACTTTTGAGCAAAAACTGAAAGGAGGTAAGGGAAGAACTCACGCAGTTGTCTGGAACAGAAATATCAGGTAGAAGGAACTACATGGGCAAAGGCTCTGAGTCAGAAAAGCACTGGGAGAGGCCCAGGAAGGGGGAGTGTGGTAGCAGGTGATGTCAAAGAGATAGTGAGGGAATAAAAAACTTGGGCCATTGTGAGGAATTTCACATTAGCTGAGTGAGGTAAGAGTAAAATAAGCATTATAAAGGAATTAAACATTAGGTGATTGAATAAAATATGGTTTGAATGCCTCAAACACTTTTTCTTAATACTGCTTTTATGTATATCTGGAATGAAGATGATTTATCTGTATAATTTTGGAGATTTTTATCCTTAAATTTTGAGGGAGGAGAAGTTCTAGTTCTGGTAATGGTGAAGGAGCTTGTATTAGACGAAATCTCCAGAAAAAAATGGTAAGTTCTAAACAAAAGATATAAAAACGGTTGTTTGAAAACACTGAAGTGACTAGAGTAGGCAAAAACTAGAGAGGATTTGACTCTTAAACAAGGGGAGAGACAGTGGGTGAGAGCCGCAGTTATGTGACTCTCCTAAGGGCATTTCTGCCTAGGATGCACAAGCCAGAGTGGCTGGAATTCAGGTGGAAAGGTGTACCCTTGTCCTGAAGAGTCTAGCTGACAAAACTAGAAACTGAGGGGAAATTCTGGAAGAGGAGAACAACAGAGTGTGTATAAACACCCCTCAAATACCAGGTTGACCTCTGAATTGTACTTGGATGAGTGAGACTTTCAAGCCCCAAGGAGGAAACAAGATCTGGAAGGCTGAACGTGCTGACGTGAGATTTCAGCAGCTGCCCAGCACAAGGGAGGATGGATTTTATAGTTACAGACCTGCCAGGTCGGAGGGGCTTGGTAAGCCCCTCCAGCTTTTTACTGAAACCCTAGAAGGGCTACAACTTAGAATAAAAGATTATATCCCCAGACAAAGGGAATCACCCTGGGACTAAGAGCAATACCAAAATAGACCTGTTCCAACAAAGCATAAAATGAAGCCTCCACAAATTCAAGGTTATCTATGAGTACTTAAACTGCCTGCTAAGTCACAATTCACTCTTGAGAGAAATTTAACAGAATCCAGAATCTCTACAATGTGTCATCCACAATAAAAGGTTCCACAACTTGAAGAAGCCATAAAATATGTCCAAGAAAAAAGTTTTTCGAGAACTATAAACAACCTAGATATTGATATTAGTAGGCAAAAGCTTTAAAGAAACTATGATGAATATGTGTGTCTATAACAAAAAAAAAAATAGGTGAACAGATGGGGAATTGCAGTAGAGATTTGGAAATTTAGGGAGAACAAACAGAATTTCTGGATCTAAAAATATATGAAATAAAAAATTAATTGGTGGGATTAACAGATCACTGAAGAATAAAAAGAGAGGAATAGAGAACATGACATAAGGTCAAGAGACATTGTTCAAACCAAAGCACTGAAAAAAAATTGAAAAGAAAATGAATAGAAGCTCAGCAACTTGTGGAATACAATCAAGAAATCTAACATATGAATAATTGGAGGTCCAGAAGAAGGAAGACAAAACAGCAAGGGTGGGGAGACTGGGGCAGAAAAAATATGTGAGAGAATATTAGCTGAAATTTTGGCAAATTTGACCACAAACGGAAACTCAGAGATCCTGGAAGCTTAGCTAATTCCAAGGAGGATAAACACACAAAAAATATATACCTAGACACATCACAGTGAAACTGCTAAAAACAAAAGTAAATTTTTAAAAATCTTAAAAGTAGCCAAAAGGGGGAAACAGAAACACACTCATTACCAGAACGACAGCCAACTTTTATCAGAAGCAATGGAAGCCAGAAGATAATGCAATGACATCTCTACAGCCCTGAAGGGAGAACACCATCATTCTAGACTCTATGTACAGTGATAAACAATTCAGGCTGAAGGGAATTGGTACCAGATGGAACATTAATTATGTAGGAAGGAAGGATGGGCATAGGAAATGATAAATATATGGCTAAATCTAAAAAATTACTTTTCTTTCTGTTAGTTTTTTAAGTCAGTTGACTTTAAAAGATTTTATTTACTTATTTTTAGAGAGGAGAAGGGAGGAAGAAAGGGAGAGAAACATCAATGTGTGGTTGCCTCTCGCACGCCTCCTACTGGAGACCTGGCCTACAACCCAGGCATGTGCCCTGCCTGGGAATTAAACCAGAAACCCTTTGGTTCAAAGGCCGGTGCTCAATCCACTGAGCCACATTAGCCAGGGCCAGTTAACTTTTTAAACAAAAAATAACAATGTATTATTGGGTTTCTAACATTATATAGAAGTAAAATGTATGACAACAAAATATATATTTAAAAAACAGAGGATAGAATGGGTGTAAATTGGCTTTGAAGGTTCTTGCATTACAATTTAAAGTACAATTTAAGGTACACAGTAATGAATTTAGGATGTATATTTTAATCCCCAGAAGAAGCACTGAAGAAATAAAGAAGAGAAAGAGGGTGAGGAAGATAGGAGGGGAAGGGGAGAGAAAAAAAACTCAATTAACTAAAAGGAGACAGAAAGGAGAAATAAACAGAAATGAAGTTCTACTGAAACCCAACTCTACCAATAAATATGTTGAATATATATGAACTAAGCACTAATTAAATGACTGAGATTGTCACATTGGATAACAATGCAAGACTCAACCGTAGCTGTATCTCTCAATTCAAAAAGAGAAAGAGAGAAAGGCTTATGTAAGAATGTGAGTAGCAGCTTTATTCATAATTGCCAGAAATTGGAAACACCCAGATGAGCACTGTGTTCCACAACTGCAGAATTCCTATTCTTTTCAAATAATCAAGTGATACATGTTTGGGTAACACATTTCAATCATAGCTAAACCCTATTTAATCATCTTATCCATCCAATGAGGTAGACTGTGGTACCTCATTTTTATAAGGCAGGAAATGAGGCTCAGAGGGAGACTGGCCTCGTTCGGGAAGGCGGTCGTGATGAGCAGTGGACCTCTCTCACCATGAAGGTGGACAGTGAACGTCTGTTCAACCACAAAACCCAAGTTCTTTCTGCCCAAGAACTCAACATACGTTTGAGCACTGGATCTAGAAAGTCAGTCTCCCGAATCTAGAGCTGGAGATCTGTACCATCATCCTCTTATTGCATTCTAGCAGAAATTTCTGTTAAAAAAACCCATTTGCTCACTGTTGTCAGTCCAACCAGTGGGAAACCTGTTTGTTGGTCAGTTGGATGATAAAACCCTTATCTGAAGGAAAGCTAGACCCTTCTTAATTTCACATTATTTTGAGTTTACAATTACTAAGGAGAAAGCCAAGGCAAGGAGACAACCAAGGACATTTTGAGTCAAGTAGGGCATGCTTTTAAATCCGTGCTTTAGTGTTACAGCTTCCGGAAAGTGCCTTGAGTCTCTTAATAATCTTGCCAAATCAACATTTCAATTTGGTGCCCACGAGTGGTGAGAGTCATTGATGTACTAACTGGCTTCCCTGTGGAAAATAGAGCCTCTGGTGGACACTCTTAAATTAGAAGTGTGAGAGCACACCAGAAAGCAATGTGAACAGAAGGAATTGCTGATCAGGTGGTCCAGAAATCTAGATAATCTTAAAAACCGTTTGTTCCTATTTTCCTTTGCGGTATGTCGTCAGCACATATTGATTGCTTCCTCTGAATTCATTCCTCTCTTCCCTTCCTTAGCGGTGCCTTAATTTCTGTTAAGACATCTGTGTGGTTCTGGGGAAGCTGGCTCCATCTACCTGTATGGTTGAGCCCATCAGCTCTGTTCCATCCCCCTGACCACCGTGATTATTTTGAATTGGTACAGTCTGAGTAAACTCTAGTTGATGTGGTGGGTGGATGTGATTTGGTTAGTAAAAGAAGTGACTGTCAGTGCTATCCTCTGGCCGTAGGCTTATAAAGGAGTTTGCCCTGTTGTAGATATGCAGTTGGAACGAGGGAGGAAAGTGCCTTCCATCAGGGCTGCTGTGAGGACTGAATGGGATCACAAGCAAAGAGTCTGCCTGTCTGTAAAGCCCCTGGTGGAAGGTCTGGCATAAAATATAAATTCTTGTTTTAAGGATTTTTTTAATTACTAGTGATAGAAACTACCTTATACAAACTTAAGCAAAAGGTAGACATGTATTGGATAATACTAAGGAAGCTCAGAAAATTGAAGGGAATGTTCTAGATACCTGGACAACTCTGGGGCCTTTGGGCACCAGACTCATATTTCAGTGCCCCCAGGGCTCTCCTGGTGTCTCATCACTGCTTGTCTTTGGTTGGATTCCTTTTCTTTAGGTGATAGGAAAGAAGGTACCAGCAGACCCCAAGCCTCCCATCTCTGTGACCCAAAAGGCGAGGTCTGTGCTCCTGGAACTCCAGACTGAAAAGTTGTCAGGAAGGATGCTGACAACTTAGGTTATACTTCCACCCCTGGACCAGGGGCTATGGCCAGGCATTGAAAAAGTTGTTAGATCAGACCAGGGCTCCATGCGCTCCCCCTGACCCTCCCTTGGTGTGGAGGAGTATGAGTGGCAGCCCCACCAAGTTCATGTTTGCATTGCATGAAGAACAATTTTCCCCAAATGGTGCTGAAGAGTAAAACAAGTGTCCATAGTTACTCAGGATTGCTTTTCTCCCGAAGGATATTTGTTTTCTTTATCTCTCTATGGTACAGGGAGGGGAAAATGGGAAAGTAGGGGGCAGAATTGAGTGTGAATTTTATTGTTCACTTCCTATGTAGTAAATTTTGCATATATTAGCCTAATTCACTTTATTTAATCTTTACTACAATACTATGAGGTAGAAATATTGCAGTTTCAGCCACAAATAAGTTCAGGCTAAGAAACTAGCCTAGGACCGCAAAATATGTATAAGTGATAGATAAACCCAAGAGCTGGAGTCGGGTACACTTGTCTCCAAAAGTGCACCGTGCTCCTCGGAATGAAGTAAACCGCACTTACCTGGTCAGCAGGCCGTTCCCCACTTCTCCCCTACTTGCTCCTGCTGTCTCTCCCCTGTCATGAGCTTTCATTAGAACTCAAACACCTAGGTTTCCTTAGACCTAGAAGGGCTTTCTTGTCTCACCCCCTACTAGACAAGGATGTGTTCCGTGTCTTATCGATAGAAGTGCTTGCATGCTTACCTAAAACTGGAAAACACTTACCTGAACACAGCTTTGTACTTAAAGTCATGAAGAGCTAGATGGCCTACATTTGAATCCCACTATCTACCAACTAGGCGGCATATTTTGTGCCCCAATTTATTCATCCATAAAGCGAGGCTAATAAATGAACCTAGATCGTAGGTTTGGTTTTGAGGATTGAATGAGTTGATATAGAAAGTGCTTAGAATAGAGTCTAGTACACAGCAACCACCGTATTTTTCCAACTATAAAACACACGCCCCCCCCACAAATTTGGGAGGAATAATGGTTGCTAATGCTGCTGTTCAGTTCCGTTTACGTTTACATTGGTGAAATATTATGTTAGTTATGTTATTAAATATTTTACCACATTTTTTGCTGCAAATTTTTTTTTCTATTTTCCTCCTCTAAAACCTAGGTGCATCTTACGGCCCAAAAAAATACAGTACTGTATTAGTGTTGGTTCTCTGTATTAGAACTAGTTATTCATCATTAACAAACTCTTGTGGTTAAAATGCCAAAACAGGCAGACTCTTTGCTTAAGGAATCTTTATTTTGTTTCTTGGGTTCATGTCTGGGATGCATGCACTTAGCGCCCAAAGGACTAAATCCATCTTACTATAATCTAAGGGAGAAATAAACTACTTATGACCCAGGGAGCATAGTTCCAAGGGGAAACAGTCTTCCCTGTCTGGTCCTGTTGACACACCTACGATTAACATTTCCCCCAAATGTCCCCTTATCATACCTCTGTACTGATCTTTTAAACACACCAGTTTAGGTAAACTTCTCTGTCAGATCTGTCAAACTATGGGAAAAAGATGAGTCTGGAGTGCCCAGAGTTACTGCCTCTGCACTGAAGGCGATTTGGCAGAAAGGTGATATAAGGAGTGGGAGGGTCTGAGCATACGAGGCAGGGCCCAGAGTCTCATGGAGAGCTGTGTACGTGGCTTCTGAATGGAGTGGAATAGTCTCCTCAATGAAGAACTAGGACAATGTAGCAGAATTTCAGGGGTTCAAGGTCCCCAAAGAGGATGCAAAGAGCATTGTGTGTGATACATCAGTCACTGAGTCAGAAAAGGAAATGAGGGGACACATCACTCGCTGACGACATAAACTTGACGGGTTTGGGGTGGCCCAGTTTTGGGGCTCTTTCTCTGCCTCTGTCTAGCTCAACTCAGATTAGTACCTGATTCTAGGACTAGATCTGAAACTCATTTGTAATTGGTGAATCTCAAGATTTTGCCTCTACGTTAGTGACCACTTTGGGAGCTAGCTGTACCTTCATATGTTACTAAGCTATTAGTGATTGCTGGCCTGTAAATTCTGCTGTGGAGGTTTGTGTAGATAATGTAACACCAAAGGGGCTGGGGGTGAAGAGGGCCTGGTCAATAATAATATAATAATAATATCAGTAGCTACATTGGGTGTCAATCCTATTATAAGCAGCTTACATTTGTTTGTTTATGTTTTTGGAAGTTTTCATTGTCTTGGGCCCCTTCAATATATTAAAAGATTATTAACTATACATTTAGAACCTTTAACCATTTTCGTTTTATGACTTAGGCTCCCGTATTTGATTACAGGGAGTCATCACAAAGTCTGGCAGCTTTAGATCTGGCCCTTTATATGGTTTATATATCAGGAAAATTGTTCACATCAGTATTTATTGTTTCCCCTCTGTGTTCCTCCTGGCCTCTAAGGTGAACAGGTTCTTGCTTTCTGGGTCTTCTCTCTCAGGATTCTACTTTGTTCTAATAGGTTGCATGGAGTGAAAATGTAAAATCCAAAAGACAAACTGAATTTCCATAATAAAGAATTGAAAGATAATGGGGAAAGAAAAGAGTGCAAATTTAAAAGTAGACTTTGAAGGTTGGGGGCTGAGTAGGTCAGTCAGTGAGAGACCTTTGAACAACTGTAGTAATAGGTGAGGACAAGATAAAAAGTATGGGTTACAGCTCTGATTCCTTTTGATAGCCATTGAGAAATTCAAGTAAAGGTTGCAATTACCCTTTATTTTTACCTTTGCTGGAATGTCTTTAAATGCCATTCTGCCCAGGATTAAGGCACTTAGGTTGCTGGGGTTTATTCAGGTAACGTGTGTCATGTCTCTCTACTTCAGTTGGTTTTTCATCCCTTCACTTGCTTAATAATTTTTCTCTTTAGGCAAGTAACTAATAAATGAGAAGTTCTTACATTGTTTTAAGTTTTCTTGGAAGAAAATTTTCGAGAGGTGGAGTGGGCCTAGGGAATAATTTACAAGCTGTTAGTACCCACCATTGAACCTTAAGGGGCTGCTCATTTTTATTTGAAAAGCTGTTATTTTTTACCACATTGTCAGCTAAGACTTGTACGTCTTGCTCATTCATTGCCTTTGTGGTTACAGCTATAATCCACATCTGTTCCAGGGGTCAGGGAAGCTCCTCATTTCTCAGCACCTCTTGTGGGTTCCCTGGCGGGTCTCAAGCAAAGACAGCAGGGTAAGAGCTGAAAGAGAGGCAAATGTAAAAGCACTTTGCACTACAAAGGATGGTATTTTGTACAATGCCTGGCACAGAGCTGACATTCAGTAAAAATGTGTTGAATGAAAAGAAACAGGAAAGAAGCAGATACCTTCTACTCATACGAGAAGTCTCTTTTCTGATACACACAGACACACACACACACAGCCACTCTGTTACAACTTGGAACAGTTGCCAAAGAGTTGCCCAAATCACCCACAACTGGTGATTTTCCTATGTATGTGTTGCCCAAGTTCTGGGCCACCAATTCAGTAAGTTAGGAATTGTGTCTGCTTGCTAGTCATAGAAACTAGCTGTAGTGGCTTAAGTATACAAGGGTTGTTTTCTAACATAGAAGAGGTTCAGAAATTTGGATCCATGGAGTCAGGGATCTAGAGGCTCCTTCTGTCTTTGCTGCTGGTGACGTTCACCCTTCATCAGCGGGAAGAGCGCTCTTGCCTTTCTGCTGCTCCCTGAACTGCAGACATAACAGTGGTGCTCCAGAAGTCCGCTTGTACCAAAAGGTCCAAAACTCAGAGTGAGCAGTTGCTTTCTGCTCTCTTTCAACTGTCTACATTATCTGTAACAACAATGCTAATAATGAAGGAAATCTGGAAGGTCCAGTAGTGTTTCAAAAAGTTTCTCTCTCCTGGGAAGGAATATAGGCAGTTTTTCCTCGCTGGCTGTAAATTTTCAGAAAAGAAGAAAACAGTCAAACAGGCTCTTGTGTGTCCGCCCAAGCCTCCCTGGGGGTGTGTGTGAGAGAATCAAAGGAGTAAGAGAATCCTCTGTGCAGTAGAAAGCAGCTATGTCACTCATATGGTTCCATGAACCACCCGCTCACCTGGGTTCACAGGGTCTCCCTCTCACAGAAACTAGCCTGAGAGATAAGGAGAAGGATGAGACCTTTTGAGTCACAGGAGCTGAGGGACTGAACAGCCTCGGTCAGGGTGAGAGCGTTGGGGGAATGAGTGTTCTGCAGCTCAGTCCACACCATGCCAACCATAGTTTATACTACTTAACTTCAGTTCTCGTGGTATCCCTATAAAATGTAGTTGGACCCCCATTTTATGTTTAAGGGAACCAGAGTTTTAGAGGGTTTTGGTCACTCGCCCAAATGTCACCCTAGTAGTAAGAAATGGAAAGGAGATTGGAATGCAAATCTGTCTTAGCTTCAAAGCCTTTGCTTTTGTTTTTCTACATTTCTAGCCAGAACAGATGTCAGGCTGGGTTTAGAAAGTCTCGTGGGTCCTTCAAATGACTGTATTAATGGTCATGTGAAAAGTCACCTCCCACAAGAGCTGGCATTTGGAGTTCTGTTTCATTCAGCAAACGTGCGTTTGGTGTCAGATATGAGCATAGCTGTGCTGGGCACCAAAGAGGGGACACCAAGGAATCACACAACAACCCTTTCCTCAAGGAGCTTCCAGCATAGCAAATGACCAGAAATACAAATAATGCTAAGCAGAATGACATTTGCAGCGTCATCTGAGTCTCCTGGAGGAGGATGGGGGAGGGAGAGAATGAGGAGAGGGAAAGAATCAATCTGTTTTATGTGAGGTAGAGCCATGTCTGCCAGACCTAACACCTCTTGTAGCTGCCTAAGCTCACCTGTTCTTCACAAGGACCATGTAGCGTCCTGATGATAGGGATGGGCAGCCCACCCAAAGTTTCCCAGCAAGTCCTAGGCAAATGGAATTCACAAACTCAGCTGTCTGGCTCTCCAAGTCCTTGCCCTTTCCACTAGGCCACTGAGTATAGCCTAAATGTAGCTTCTTCTGTTTTAAAAAAGAATACATATTTAGTGCCGAAAATTTCATTCTGTACACAAGTGTTTCTGTGTTGTGTGGGACTCAATTAACATGTCTACCCAGATTCCTTTGGCTCTACCTTCCCCACACACCCTAGTCAGCTTGCTCAATGGCAAGTCCGAAACACTGCTGCTTTTGCCTTATTTCCTAACACTGCTAGCCATCTCAGCCTCCCTCGGGGCTGCACTGTGGTCTCCGTTGCGCCCACAGTAGAGAGAGCCATAGCAGTTCAGAGCCTTCGTGAACAGAGCCAAGAAGGCTCCAGCTCCTCCTGCCACTTCCAGATTCAAATGTAGGGTGTGTTATTCATTGCTCAATGACTGTCCTGATGGGGGTCCTGAGGGGGTTGTCCTTAGGGGGTGTGAGGAGATGGGTGGGGGAGAGGGGGCGGGGATGGGAGGAGCTAGCAGATAAATTACTTGCTGTCTGCCCCCCCTGCAGTCCCACCCCCATTCCTCACAGATACTGTTCTTAGGTACAGTAGTTTCACAGTCTGTTTGAAACACTCTGAATAATAGGGCAAATGGCCGTGTTTCCGTGTTAAACTGCAGCCAGTTTGTTAATGCCAGCCTTGTGTTTGCTTTCCTGCCTACCCTGCCTCACTCATCTTTTCCCCTCTCTGCTCTGAGACTTCAACACCTGACAAAAAGCAGTTAACGTTTTCCCTAGGCTTTGTTTTTTAGGGCACCTAGGCAGAGTAATGGTCAGTGAAAAATAAATATCTTCCCACCCCATACCATATCCTTGTTGAGTTTACCTTGTGCTGCACCTTGTTACATCTCACTTAACAGTGTAAGGATGGGTGATACTTAAATGTTCTGTGTCAGACACTGTTCTAAATCCTTACGATTAATGTGCACCACATCCCTATGCGATAAAATGACCCATGAAGATAATTCCATGTTAGCATATCCAGATCAGTTGCATTTGTTTTAAATTTTTTAAAGAAATGCTCATCACTTTTGTTAAAATGGACCGTATAAATTTTGAAATGTTGTGTCCTGGCCAGGTGGCTTAGTTGGCTGGAGCATCGTCTCATGCACCAAAAGGTTGCAGGTACCATGCCCGTCATGCAACTCCGGTAATGAAGGAGAACGGGAACACAGAAATATGGCAGACGTACAAGTTTCACATCCTAGAGTTTTAGCAGCCAAAAGAGTCACAGGCCACACAGCCCAGCTGAGGTACATTTTGGAAAATTCCATTACATTTTAGATTTAAATTTTGCTACACTAAGTCATGGCTCAAAAGTGGTAGAGGTTCTAATTTATCATTAAGTTCATATACAGCTGACCCTTGAATAACACAGGTTGAACTGCGCGAGACCATTTATACACAGATTTTTTTCGATACAGTCAACACTTTGTTTCTGTGGGTCTTGGATCCACAGCTTCAACCAACTGTGGATAAAAGACTGTGTTCTTGCATTCCCAACCATGGATCAAAAATAGTGTTTTGATTGCTGGTTGAATCTGTGGATGGGAAGGGCTGGCTGTAGAGTCAAATGTTACACATGGATTTTTGACTCGATAGTCAACCCCCGGCCTTGTTGTACACTATAGACCCTAGTAGTAAGACTACTACTAGGTTACTTACTGCTACAACCCAGTTAATGAGCAACAGAACCCCGTTTTGAAGTCAGGGGTCACTAAGTTTCTTTGCAGTGGGTGGCAGTGATTAAGACAATCAACTAGAGACTAGCAGGGATGATGAATTTTTTGGTATTAGGGATGATTTGCCTGACTTTGAAAAAGATTTTCCAGGGTCTGTGGTTGAAGATTAAAACTTACACAATTTATTTTTTCTTCTCTCTTTTTTTCCTTTTGTTATCATGCTGTTACTTATACAGGCATATAATTGTATTTGTTGAAATACCAGCGTCTTTGAGAGTTCATTATTTCTTCTCTTAGACTTTGTGCAAATAATTAATGAAATTCTTGCTTTTTATAGCATGCTTATTCCAGTTTTTATTGAAGTATTTGCTTGTACTGTGATGACCTGTATAGCAAGTTGTATAACATTGATTTTAGTTTGTAGCATGCTTTTTAACCATGAGTATTATATTTTAATGACTTCTGGACAAACATAATTTAGCTACAAGATCATTTTCTAGTACAATTTCTAGATCAATGAGTATGTGCATTTGAAATTTTGACATTGCCTGGCCCTGGCTGGGTAACTCAGTTGGTTAGAGCATTGTCCAGATACACCAAGGTTGCAGATTCTCTCCTCGGTCAGAGCACACACAAGGATCAACTATTGAATGCATAAGTAAGTGGAACGGCAAATTGCTGTTTTCTCTCTCTCCCCCTCCCTTCCTCCCTTCCTCCATCTCCCCCTTTCTCTGCCCACCCCCCTCTCAAAAAAATCAATAAATAAAAAAGTTAAATTTTGACACTGTCAAATTGTCTTTGAAAGAAGTGATGAGAAATCAAGAAGGACTGACTGGGTTCATTTTTATTCCATATATTTTTAAGGTAATCTTTTGGCCTCAAATAATATGCATAAAGTCCGTGCTTTGAGAATTGGAGCTGCCAGAACTTTTCTGAGTATCTTTCCAGGTAGAAAGCCTATTATAGAGTAGATGGGAGTTAATCATATTAATGAGCACTGTTAACCTGTTGATTGACTGGACACACCAGCAAGGCAGCTGCTTTGACAGTGTTACTATTTACGGGTTGGAGAAAGGTCTTGCCATTCTTAGCAAGGTAGTATTAAGTAAGTGTCAACACATTAGTATACCCAGTAAGTGCTGTGAGAAATGAAAAACTAATGAGAGGATTAAGAACTGTAAAATATTCTGGGATATTTTCTGAAAGAGGTGAGACCTCAAGATTCAGGCTGAAGGCCTTCGCCTCCTTGATGCTTGCCCAGACATACTTAGCTGGAACCCGTCCCTCCTTCTCCTGCTGAAGCCCAGCAGTCCTTGGTTTGTCGCACTTACATGCGGTGAGCATTTCTCTAAACCCAAAACCATGGCAAGTGTGCTAAGGCAGCTCAAAAATTGGTATCTTTAGTCTGAATTCCATCCCCAGAGTATTTTGTTTTGCCTTCAGAATTTTAAACAACTTTAATTAGTTGTAGATTATTAAAAGCTGAGAGATTTTACACAAAAGTTCCAGCTTCCAGATCTAGGAACCCTGGGCCCAAATTTCTGCTCAGTGGCAATCAGTTAGCACTGGGTGGTGGCTGCCCACTGTGGCCAGAGCATGTGCTCTCCGAGCTCCGGATTCCCTCCCCTGCCTGCTGGGGTCACACGTGCGTGCACCTGCATGACCCGTTACACCTCTACAGCACACGCCCTTTGAAGACAGGATTTTTCTGTTTTGTTCATTGCTTTTTCCCCTGCCCTCATGCCCAGAACGTTGTCTGGCCTATAGTAGGTTAAAGAACATTGTTTGATGAAAGAATGAATTTTTGACTTTTGAACTGACTTTATAGGGAGAAATGAGTGAGAGTTTTTCAGTTCTGAACTCTTCCAGAAATGGGATAAAGCAACCCTTTGTCTTTGAGGCATTGTGTATCGTCTAGTATTATGATTTCCTTTATGACTTACCTCCCTTGTGGGGGGTAAACTCACTGGGGTCAGAGACCTGCCCTGCAATATTTTGTATCCTTAGTAATACCTTGCACATAATAGATGCTTAAATATTCCTTGGATGGTTGGCAGAACTTTTAATGTGTCATGAAAGAATTTAGTGAATAAAGACAGGGAGATGTTAATGAATATGTTGTGGGGGGATCATGAAATAGCCCGTTTGAGTTTCTTTGACGTCTTCCTTCTGCACGCCCTCACTTTGAATATGTGCCGCTACCATCAGGACCACAGGTTTTCGATGACCATCACCCTGCTATTCCTGAGCAACTCCCCGTATTGTGCAGACTCTTATTTAATACTTGTATGATATTTGAGACCTTATCTTTTACACCAGTCTGTGATTTCTGCATAGTTAAAAATTCTGTTTAGAAAGGTGTGGGGATTGACTGTGGGGGGTGGGGTCTGGGGGTAGGGGAGCAAAGAGGGAAAATTGGGACAATTGTAATAACATAAACAATATAAATTAATTAATTAATTAATTAATTAATTAATTAAAATTCTGTTTGGTTTGTTTTTGTATATCTAACCCGTAGCATTTATGTTATAACATTCATGTCCTACTTCTGTATCGGCACTGCTCTAGGAACTCAGTAAATGTTTGAATTTGCATTATTAGTTGTATTACAGCTTTTACACCACTTTAAAGTTTATGAGGCACTTTCGTATTCGTTGTCTGATCTGATCTTGAAATCAACGCTGAGAGCTGCAAAGGAGGAAGTCAAAGCCAGAGAAGCGGTGGTATGGAGTCACACGGCAGTTAGCAGCTGAATACCCTGGCTGCACCTTGCCGGTTAGTGGCTGGATATTTACTAAATTATGACACCTAGACAGGGAGGGATTAAATTGTGGTGTACTTGTCATTCTTGGTTGAGAATTTGGACCTGTGTCTTGAAACAAGAAGAGAAAGGGAAAAGTTTCTTGATAACATTTGGGGATGAGGGTTCTTTGCCATCCAAGGCTTTACCCCCTCCATCTGGGTAACAGGAGCATTCCTTAGGGCAGTGAGAAGGATGATGAGTAGTCATTAGTTTGCTTTATGCAGATTCCACTCCCACCTCCCAGGATTTTCCCTGTTTCCACCCAACTCTTCAGTAACCATCAGTCCCAATCAGTGGCTGTACTTTACTTTTTGGATCAAGGAATACTCCTCCCTTCTCCGTCTTCCTCCTTAGGGCTTTGGATGGGAGCTCTTTAATGGCTGTTGACTAAAGAACGGGAGGCCAGCCCCTGCATACCAGAAATGCCAGTGGCTTTGTTAGCTGAGGAGGGCACTGCATTAGCACTGCCCTCTAAATCCCAGAGCAGGTGGAGGAAATCTAATTAGCACTTAGTAAGCCAAGTCCCCTTGGGGAATTTCTGATAAGAAAAAGGTCAATGCAAAAGGACAAGGATCACTGATAGACTTTATTTTCCTGGGGGCAGCCTTCTGAAATGGACTAGGAATCAAATGAGTTGAAGATTAGTCCTTGCGCTACTAGTGGCTTTTTGGCCACCAGCAGGTCCCTTTACTTACCTGAGGTTTCATTTCTCTTGTCAGTGTCTACTCCTTTGCTACTTCCTTTCCTGAACAAATGCTGGTTTTGTAAGAGTGCAAGGAACCTTGGATCTTCAAGTCACTGTTACCTGGGAAGCTTTTCCCAACATTCATGCATACAAATCTCACTCCCTTAGTAGATTCTGTAGATATGTAGTAAATATGTGTACTTTGGAGAAAGGTTCCCAAGAAAATTTGATAATATCCTTGGTCTGTGCTTTTTTGGAGAACTTAGACACCTTCTGCAAGCTCAAGGCCTGGCACAGTGTCTCCTCTGCATGCAGCAGTTACTCAGTAACATGTCGGAAGGGGACTTTTCCCAGACCGTCAAGGAAGAAGCTAGAAATGGAATTCCAGGTGGGGGAAACAACAGGTGTTTTGACCTTGAATAAAAAATCAACCAGATATTTCTCCAGCGAAATGGGTCTGTTGGGGAAGAAAAAAGGATTGCAATTTAGGACATGCAAGTCCAGAGAAACAAAGGTTAGGGATGCTTTTCTGTGGACTTGGGAAAGGTTGTTCTAAACGAAGACTCCATTGGAGGAAGTATCGTGACTTTGGCTGCGCTGTGGCAGTCTCCACTGGCTGAGCTGTTGCTGGGCAGAGAGGAATCTTTTTTTCCTGCTAAGGTAGTAACGTAGTATCACTTCTTGTCAGAGACGCAAGGTACACTTCCTGTCGGGGTCAGCAGTGTGCATTAAATGACACATGTGTGGGAGTTCTCTCTTCTAGCTTCCTGACTTCACTTTAAATGAGGTTTCTGTTTAATAATTTTCACATTCCCCCCTTTTGATCAAGATCTTTCTCTGAAAGCACTGCTGATGAGGAGTCAGGTTTTTCTGACTTTAGTGGTCTCTTCTCCTTGGATGCTAGGAATGACCTTTCCCGGGTGTCACGTTCCACATTGGAAGGAAAGTGCACAGATTGGAAACCTATTGTGGTCACATTTGAGAAACAAGGAGGGGGAGGAGGGAGGTCTCTCTGTCATTGCTTATCTATATCTTGTAATAGTGACTACGGCAAAAATATACTCAGAACTGAAAGAATTAAACAAGTGTTTTGGGAAGACACAGTGCAGAAATAAACATGAAGCAATTACATAGTATTATTAGTTAAAAAAAAAAAAACACCTGGTACAAATTGTCTTATCAGTAATATAGCCTGTAGGTTGAAAATTCAAAGACAATGAATTTGGATACAAATCCAGTCAGTTAATAGCCTAGATTAAAGAGACACTTTAAGATGTCTCTTTAGATGAAAGAGACACTTCTGTGAATTATAAACCTTCTAACTGGCCTGGCCTGAACATCATGGGAGAGCTGTCTTGTCAAGTGCCTGCTTCGGTTTCAGGAAATCTTCACCTTCAGGTCACCAGAGACTGCAGTTCCAGCCAGGGTTAGGTGCCTTCTTTAGATGTATCAGGTGACCCCAGAAGCCTATTCTCTGGAGTTTGGCAGCCCCAGGACTGGTTAGCAGTACTACCAGTGAGGTTGAAGAGCGTCTTTCTGGGGGTGTCTTTCCCAACAGACAAAATCTCCAGGTTTCAAAGTGTGTTACTTAAGGTCTTTAACCCATGGAGTACATCGTGAAAAGGCTACTCTACCAGAATATGGCTAATTTTAGTAAAAGGAGTTAGGCCTATACAATATTGAAGTTTAACTCCTTTTATAAGCTGCAGATCAAAAGAAGCAGGGGCCAGGTGCACTCGACACCCTGACTTATTTCAAAGAATGAGAGTTTATGGGTACCCAAGGGGGTGGATCTGTGATTTAGAAGGACCAAAATCAATGGTTTTGGCCAAGGAATTTGAAGGGTCTCTATAAATTTTGCCAGTTGCATCTTAATAATGCCATTAGTGCATTCAACTAAACCTGAGGATTAAGGGTGGTGAGTGCAGACAAATAGCATAGACTTGTCAAAACACCTGACTGGTCACATGGGTTACCCCCCCACTGTGGAGTTTGAGAGTGGTTCCCTTGGGAGGGATACTTTTTTCCAAAGGGACTGTTAGCCATTGAGGCGGCAGTAGCCCTTCTATAAGGGAAAGCAGAGGTCCAGTGAGAAAACATAGAGACCATGACTAAAACATATTTATGTCCAGGAGGCAGGAGAAGCTGTGTGAAATCCATTTGCAAACCTCAAGTAGTCCATTAGGGAATTTCAGATATATGGGAGCAGCGGGAACAGGTGTCCCTGGCTGTACTTCGGACAAGTGGGGCAAGTGAGGTAGGTGCTCTTTTCAGCTTTATTAATATTTCCCCACCAATTTTGATTCACGAATGCTATCACTTTTCAGTGGACCAATGGTTTAATGCATGTACAGTATTTAGGAGTGGAAATTGTCGAGCCATAGGACTGGGTTGTTATTTGGCCCAAACCAGAGCTTTCTCTTTTCATCAAAACAACAATTGTTGGACTTCCAATATGGTTTTTCATTTTCTGAAGCCAGTTGTTGGGCTTCTCTAGTCAGTTTGTCCAAGTTATTACTTGGGGAAATATCCCTTTGGACCAAGATAGGGGTTGGTTCCTTTAAAGGCACCATTCCTTGCAGGAGGATCAGCAAGGTGATTTCCTTTAGCTTTCAGAGTCAACTTTAGAATGCCCTGGGATCTCAAGAGTAGCTAAAGCAGGTGGTAAAAGTTTAGCATCCAATAATTCCTTAGCATACTGACCATTTTAAATTTCATTTTTGCTGGAAGTAAGAAATATTACTTCCCCAACATTTCAAAAATCATGCACTACTCAGAAAAGCACAGCTACTGTCAGTATAAATGTGGGCGGTTTTGCCCTTGGCTAGGCTGCAGGCCTGTGTGAGTGCTTGTAACTTGGCTTGTTGGGCCACAGTAGCCAAAGGCAAAGGCTCCACTTCAATTACATCACAGGGTAGTGAGATTACATATCCTGTACAATATTTGCCATGTCACCTTTTAAGTAAGAACCATCAGCAAACCATGAGAAGTCTGTGTTATTCAAAGGAGTTTCCTGCAGATTATGATGAGTGTCAGGAGGCTATCCATCAGCATTAAGCAGTCGTGAGGGGCTTCATCGGTAACTGAGGAGGGAAGAGTCGCAGGGTTGAAGGTATTTTGATGTGAAAGTTATGTGAGGAGCAGTTAACAAAAGGATTTCATAGGAGGTAAAGCAGTGGACTGAAAAATGTTGCCATGAGAACTCAGGATGGCTTCTGCATGGGGCACAAAGATGATGAAAGGATCCCATGATGTTCTCAAGTGACCTTACCCAAAAGGGTAATGGCAGTAATGGCTCTAAGGCAAGAGGGATATCACCGTGCATGGGATCCCGTTGCTGGCTGCAATACCCTGTGGTCGATGGTGGCCCCCTATTTTGGGGTGAGTACCCAAAGAGCATTCTCTTCCTTTTCATATACAAAAAGGAAAGGGGGACCTGGTAATTGGGATGCTCAGCAGCAGGGATGTTCATCAAACTTTTCTTTAAGGCTTTAAAGGCTGTGCTATCCTGTTGTTCCCACAAAATTGGGTGGGGGGTTGTTATTCTTTAGTAAAACATACAGAGGTTTGTCCCATGGGACAGATTTAGGATCCAATTTCGGAAATAACCAACCAGCCTGAGAAATCTTTACAGTTTGGGGTTTGGGGAAACTGAGGGCACCATACAGCCTATCTGGATCTACCTGTGCCCTGATATCAGATGCCCTAAATAGAGAAGTTGGGTTTGGACAAACTTCAGGTTTTTCTTGGGAAACTTATGTCCCTTAAAGGCTAAAAGCTTCAGTCAGTAGATGCTGTCTTCCTGTGGGGAAACTTGGGAGGAAGAACACAGGAGCAAGTCATCCACCTATTGCAGCAAAGTCAAACCCCGAGGGAACTTGTATCACCCATGTCAGCCTTCAGGATTTGTGAGAAGTAACGGTTCTCAGTAAAACCCTGGGGCATTACTGTCCTCATGAATTCTTTTCCTTCCCAAGTGAAGGCAGAAATGGATTGCCTGGTTTCATCAACTGGAATGCTGAAGAATGCACCACACAAACCAATTATAGTAAAGAATCTGCTTTCAGTTGGGATGGTTGTTGGTAGGGTGTGAGAGATGAGATTGATGTGCTGTCAAGGCCAAACGACACTGTTTATTGCTCGGAGGTCCTGGGCAAACCTCCCCAACCCTTGGCACTCGGGTTTTCTCATAGGAAAATAGGAGTGCAAGGGATAATGAGGCTCTGACTCTTGTAATCTTGTTTTAAGAGTTTATTTTTAGAAGGGAAGGGAGAAAGAAAGAGAGGGAGAGAAACATCAATGTGTGGTTGCTTCTTGTGCACCCCCTACTGGCGACCTGGTTCTCAACCCAGGCATGTGCCCTGACTGGGAATCACACCAGCCACCCCTTTTTTCACAGGCGGCACTCGGTCCACTGAGCCACACCAGCCAGGGCTGAGTCTTGTAATTTTCCATTACAGGCTTTATGCTTTGAACGGCTTCTTTACTTATGTGGTGTTGATTGATTCTGGTAAGGGGTTTTGAGAGATCTGTATGAATATGATAGGACATGCACTGTGGATCCTGCCAATATCAGTTGAACATTTTTCCTGTAAACAGGACGGTAGCTTGTCCAATAAGGACAAATGATCAGAGCCCCCAGATTCAGCTCTAGTGTCATCAGAAGTGCAGCAAGTGTCACGGGTTGTTCAGTTTGCCTGACAGGCTATTTTTATGACCCCTGTCAAATTCTAGAAGTATTTTTTCCCTTTTGGGAGAAAGAAAAAATACCAGCATGATACTTTTCTAAGAAATCTCGGTCTAACGAATGAATAGGCATACAGCAACAAAGGAGAAAAGGATGACATTCTCTCAAGGGGCCTAAACAAAAAGGGACAGGTTCAGAGACAGTTGTTGCAGTCTGTCGGAGATCCCCACCATTTGAGCTGTTGCAGTACTTGGAGGAAGGGGTGCTGCTCTAGCAGTGGGTAGGAGCCCTGTGAGTGTGGCTTGAGTGTCAGTAAGGACAGAGGGAGATTCATTCCCAATCTGGGGAGTGGGTCCTCTCAGGCACCTGTAGTCCTTCAGAGCCCTGTCATGGCGAACTAGGGGGGCTTCGGAAGGGCGAGTAGAAAGCTGCAGGTGCCTAACGTGCATTAAATTTGTGACAGTTTCTTTTTTAATATTTTGGTTGTTTGCAATAATAACAGAAACTAACAGGTTTGTTTTTTGTTTTAGTTTTTTTTTAAGATTTTATTTATTTATTTTTAGAGAGGGAAGGGAGGGAGAAAGAGAGAGAAACATCAATGTGCGGTTGCTGGGGGCCGTGGCCTGCAACCTAGGTATGTGCCCTGACTGGGAATCGAACCTGTGATGCTTCGATTCGCAGCCCGCGCTCAATCCACTGAGCTACTCCAGCCAGGGCTGAGTTTTTTTTTTTTAACAATAGTTTGCATAGGGACCTCCATTTGCTGGAGTTAAAAAAATTAGACTTTTCACATTTTTTCTTTCAGGTGACTCATCCAGGGTGTGAGGCGATCTAATTTGCCAAACTGAACAAAGCTAGAGTGGACGTGGTCTTCCATTCCGTCCCGGTCTTTTTAACTAAAAGAGAAAGGTCTTGCTTCAGCCCAATAATGACTGAGTTAAAAGCTACCCAAGAGTAATCAACATCTGAAGGAAGACCAGAGTTTTCTTTGTCATTGTACTTTTGTGAGAGAGCTTGGATTTTGCTCCAGTCAACAGGCTTCGGGAAAGCCCTAGGAATGGACCCGGAAGTTGTGTAGTTACTACACGAGCCCCGTCATGTGACAGGTCAGCAGGCTGGTCTCCCAGCTGTAATTTTATAGACCTTTCAGCATTACCCCAGTCGGCAGTTTCCATGCAGTTGTGAGCCTGGCCTTCACCCACAAGCGCAAGAACTAGCTGAAGTCAGTCAGAGAAACTGGGTTGATGAGTTTGAATGACTGTGTTAAATTCCTCAACAAATCTGTGGGGATCCTCAGTTACTTTGGGAACATGTTTGACTGTGGTTTGCACTTCGATTTTAGTCCAGGGACTATAAGAAGTTAGGAGTTTAGCCTTTCAATCAGAAGGCTTACTTTTAAAGGGACAGGTCCTGATGGGTTCAGAGAAGAGGAGGAAGGTGGCCCCCAGACAAAGGAGCTGGGGGAAAAGAGCTCGAGGCATCCAGAGCCGTTTTGTCTTTAATCACTTGGTTACCTCAGTTAATCCTAAATTTTTATTTTGCAAAGACACCATTTTAGTCTCCTGGTACTGTTTAGAAGCCTTAAAATACCAGTCAAAATAGGTGTTCTATTCTGTTTCGACCATTTCAGAGCTATGAATGTCCCATTTGGTGTTAAGAATAGCAAGCTTGGCTTTCTTTGCCTACCTAAGGCCCCAGCGGAGCGCAGGAGGCCTCTCTGCGGCGGTGGAGCTGCGCTGCGTGGCAGCCTGTCTCCTGGCCGCACTGGGGGCAATTCCTCCTGCAGCACGGAAGACGTCAAGAAGATCATGGACAGCGTGGGCATGGAGGCGGATGACGACCGGCTCTACAAGGTCATCAGTGAGGCGAACGGAAAGAACATAGAAGACGTCATTGCCCAGGGAATTGGCAAGCCGGCCTGCGTTCTGCTGGCCCGGCTACAGCCGTCTGCGCTGCCCCAGGGTCTGCAGCCCCGCTGCCGGCTCTCCCCGCCCCCGCCCCCTGGCCGAGGAAAAGGACGACGAGAAGGAGGAGTCAGAGGGGTCGGATGACGACATGGGCTTTGGCTTGTTCGATTAGAGTCTTGTTCCCCAGCAAATAAAACCCTTGTTATGTACCTCTCAAAAAAAAAGAAAAGTTTGAGGAGTTCAAAACTTAGCCATAATGGTCATTGATATTCTGACTTACTTTTGGTCACATCACTTTCGAATTGCAAGAAGCATCTTTAAAAATGAAATACAATTCGAGTAGCATGCATTGTATCCTATAAGGATAGATCAGAAACATTTAAGTTAAATTTATGGGTGTCATGCTGCAATTTTTTTATATTTTACTTATTTTTTAGAGAGAGAGGAAGGGAGGGAGAAAGAGAAGGAGAGAAACATTGATGTGCAAGAGATACATACAGGTTGACTCTTGCACGCCCCCAGATATGGTCCCAGCGCACAACCCAGGTATGTGCCCTGACTGAGAATACAACTGGTGACCTTTTGGTTTGAAGTCCCACACTCAATCCACCGAGTACCACAACAACCAGGGCTATGCTGCAATTTTAAAAGACTTTTGTTGGACTGTGATCAAAAGCCATTGATCTAGACAGAGATCTTTACTGGAGTAAATAGGGTTCTAGGGGGAAGGATTGTCAAGAAGCAATGTGGAGCCCAGGACACATAACTCAGTTTTTTAGAGCATCACCCAGATATTCCAAAGTTGTGGGCTGATCCTAGGTCAGGGCACATACAAGAATCGGCCAATGAATGCATAAATAAGTGCAGCAACAAACTGATGTTTCTTTCTCTGTCTCTCTCCTCCGCTCTCCCTCTCCCTTCCTTTCTCCCTTCCTCTCTCCCCCTCTCTCTAAAAGTTAATAAGTAAAAAAATATATTTTTAGAAGAAGCAATGTAGAAAAGGAACTAGGAATGTCCATTCTAGTCTTTACCAAAGCCATTTGACTTTCAGCAAATCACATTTTTCCTGAGCTTCATGTTTTTCTTCCTTCTCATTGCCCTGAATACACTTTGCCTGACCTCACCCTCACAACTACTTGGTAAGACTTAACTCAAATGTCCCTTCTGTAGCACCTCCTCATTCTGGAGTACAGTGGGTACTCATAAATGTGTGTTAAATGTTTGAGACCCTTCCCTCAGATCTCCACATACTTTCTCTGGGCTCTTCTACCTACCTCACCATGCAAACCTCTGATTATAGCTTTTTAAAAAATATATTTCTTGTTCTCTTCTACTGGAGAACAGACTGTTTTATTCATCTATGTGTTCCCAGTATTTTACATAGTACCTGGTACATAGTAGGTGCTTCATAAATGTTGGAATGAATAAGTTTTTTTTAAAGGAGGGTGTAATAGATGCTTTAGTAAAACACTTACTGAGTACTTACTATATACCAGGCATGTGGTACATGCTGGGATTGGTGCAAATAAGAGTAAAAGAGTAATATTTTTTCTTGAGGAGCTTAGCGATTAAGAAATTGAAGCATCAGCACACAGAATTACTGATAAAGCCCTGAGTGTTAGTGTCTAGCTGTAAGGTTGCTGTGCAGATGATGTGCAAATTCTCGTTTCTGTCTTTGAATATTGACCACCAAACCCAGACATCAGGAAGCATGTCTCTTCGTCCTGACTTCTTTTCTTAGGAAATAAATGAAAAACCTTGTTTCTGATTGGTGACCTAGCAGTTCCAAAGCAGGTTAATTTGAGGACAAGGAGCCTTACCCTTTTTATATCCATTACTAAAAGATTGTTTAAAATCTCCATTATAATAGACTTGTCAGGTTCTACTTTCAGTTACTGCAATTCTTGTTTTATGTATTTTGAGGCTATATTTTAGAATGATATATCTTCCTAGACCTTTGAATCTCATGTCTTTGTAAAGTGACACTTTTTTTTGTCTTAATAGCTCTTTGCTTGATACTGATGTAGCTATAGCAGCATTCTTTTGGGTCGTATATATACCTTGTATAATTTCTTAACCTACCTGTGCTCTTACATTTTAGGTGTATCTTTTAAAAACAGTATGTAGCTGGATTGTGTTTTTGTTTAGCTTGACAGTCTTTGTCTTTTAACTGAGGTTTAGATCATTCATGTTTATTGTGGTTAATATAGTGAGAAATTCTTTGTCTTTTGACTGGTGAATTTAATTGATTTACATTTATTGTGATTATGGAAATATTCTTATTTATTTCGGCCGTCTAGTGTTATGCCTTCTGTGTATTTTTATCTTTTGGATTGAGTATTTTTATTTTTCTCACTTTATTTTTACTCCTCTACTAATTTGGAAGTTATGCTTTGTATACTTTCTTAGAAGTTATCTGAGATATCCTATTATGCATATTTATTCAAAATTTTAATGTAATAGATAAGGTATTCACATGTGTTTAATATCAAATCGTTGAAAAATATACATGTTTGTTAGTGATTAAAATTACATCTTTATTATCATTATTTTTGCATTTTATTATATTTTTTCTCCATTGCCATTTAGCCCCCTTATGCCCCTCTTCCCCCAGCAATCACCACACTGTTGTCCATGAGTCCTTTTACCTTTTTGCTTGATCCCTCCACCCACTAAACTACCCGCTTCAATAGCTGTCTCTATTTTACTTGTTAGTTCAGTTTGTTCATTAGATTCCATATATGAGTGAGATCATGTGGTCTTTGTCTTTCTCTGACTGGCTTATTTTACTTAGCATAATGTTCCCCAGGTCCATCCATGCTGTCACAAAGGGTAAAATGTTTCCTTTCTTATGGCTAGGTAGTATACCACTGTGTAAATATCCTATAGTTGTTTTATCCACTCATTTATTGATGGGCACTTGGGCTGCTTCCATATCTTAGTGATTGTAAATAACACTGCAGTGAACATAAGGGTGCTTATGTTCTTTTGAATGGGTGTTTTGGGTTTCTTTGGATAAATTCCCAGAAGGGGAATTGGTGGGTAAAAAGGCAGGTCCATTTTTAATTTTTTGAGGTATCTCCATACTGCTTTCCACAATAACTGCACCAGTCTGCATTCCCACCAACAGGGCAAAGGGGTTTCCCTTTCTCCACATCCTCACCAGCACTTGTTGTTTGTTGACTTATTGATGGTAGCCATTGTGATAAGTGTGAGATATCTCATTGTGGTTTTAATTTGCATTCCTCTGATGATTAGTGATGTTGAGCAACTTTTCATATGTCTATTGTCCATCTGTATGTCCTCTTTGGAGAAGTATCTATTGAGGTCCTTTGTCCATTTTTTAATTGGATTGTTGGTTTTTTTGGTGTTGACTTTTGTAAGTTCTTTATAAATTTTGGATATTAACCCCTTATCAGATATATTGGCAAATATGTTCTCCCATTCCATGGGTTGTCTTTTTATTTTGTTGATGGTTTCCTTTGCCATGCAAAAACTTTTTAGTTTCATGAAGTTCCATTTGTTTATTTTTTTTGTTTGTTTCCCTTGACTTAGGAGATATATCAGTAAAAATATTGTTACAAGCAGTGTCTGAGATTTTACTGACTATGTTTTCTTCTAGGATTTTTATGGTTTCAGATGCAATATGTAAGTCTTTAATCCATTTTTAATTTATTTTTGTGTGTGATAGGAGAAGGTTAGTTTTTCACCAACACCATTTATGAATAAACCATCTTTAGCCCATTTTATGTCCTTGCTTCCTCTGTCAAACATTAATTGACTGTAAAGTTATGGATCCTTTCCATCCTTCTGCTCCCATCTGCTCAGTTCCAGTCCCCCAACACATCTATGTCTGTAATATAGATTAGCTTATAGATCTACCATAGATTATAAATGTAGACACAAATACATATTTTGTTTAATTATTTCATACAAATCATAGCATAAAGCACTTTATTTTTTTTATTTTTTTTATTTTATTTTAATGATTGTTCAAGTACAGTTTTCTCCCCTTTACTCCCAATCCAGCCCACCCACCCCTCCCTCCCAACTTCCCTCCCATTACCACCCTCCCCCTAGTTTTTATCCATGTGTCTTTTAACTTTGTTCCTGTAAACCTTTCCCCTTCTCCCCTGAAATTCCCTCTTCTCTCTCCTCTGGTCACTTTCTGCCTGTCCTCTAATGCAGTGTCTTTGACTATATTTTGCTTGTTTCTTTGTTTGGTTGTTTAGGTTCCTGTTAAAGGTGAGATCATATGGTGTTTATCTTTCACTGCCTGGCTTATTTTGCTTAGCATAATGCTTTCCAGTTGCATCCATGATGTTGCAAAGGGTAGGAGCTCCTTCTTTCTTTCTGCTGCATAGAATTCCATTGTGTAAATGTACCATAGTTTTTTGATCCACTCATTTACTGATGGGCATCTAGGTTGCTTCCAGCACTTAGCTATTGTAAATTGTGCTGCTATGAACATTGGGGTGCAAAGGTTCTTTTGGATTGGTGTTTTAGGATTCTTAGGATA